>BJFM01001693.1:28710-53236 GCA_016586285.1 Arothron firmamentum
AAACAATAAACCAGTGCATCAGTTATGCATCATTAGCTTGCCTCCACTCAACCTGTTCTCCAGCTGCCTTGCGGTCAACAGTGCATAACTGAGGTAACCTCTGTCGGACTGAGCAGCCTCTAATCAAAAAGCCAGCAACAGGAAATTTTCTTGCAAAGTCCTTTTGGAATAAGTTGACACTGATGCTTTTAACTTTGGCAAGTACTGACTGTTGAAACCATATCTCTGTTTGATTTTTGGGATGGATGGAAAGAATCGAGGGCATGAGAGGGGAATATGAGAAATGGGTGCAGTCGGATGATTGCTTGCACTGTTTGAGGACCCTGGAATCTCAGCTTTGGCAGGTTCAGCTTGACACAAAGTATCAAGTTGCTAAGCAGGAGAGGTGCTGACTCTTCCGTAATAGTCTTTAGACCCCCTGTATCCTGTCTTTCATTCACGCTTGTGTGTGGGGAGAAAAAGCCTCTTAGAGCTCAAGAAAAGCTTTAATAGAAACTTTTTTTTCACAGGACTGTTCACTAAACACTTGGCCACAGCTAAAGATATCTACAAAACTAATGTAATGGTTTCCCATCACAGCATGACAGCCGCTGCGAACAACACTCTGAGACATCCTGCAGAGCAGATAGTCCAGAGCAACAACAACAACAAAAAAAAGACAATCCCATGCTAAATCTCCGTATAACCTCCTCTAATTGTCAGGGTGAAGAGTGCGCAATTGTTCTGTCTGCCTGTACCATGCTGAGCCCCTAATGGCTGCCTTTGTGTTAATGAAATCCACACTTACACTGCCATTTAACATTCTGCAGAGTTCAGATTGCTGAATATTCGCCATAGAAAAGGCAGCCGACATATCGAAAGACTCCAGCAAAACACCCCTGAGCACAGGCGCTCATTTCAGGTGGATCTGTTATTTTCCAGATGGTTAACAAAAAAAGATAAAGACATCTGCTGCTGCACCATTTGATCACTGTTTTTCCCCATCTGGGGTAAGAAATGGCCCATTTCATTAGACCACACTAGAAGATTGAGGGTCTTGCAGATTGTATGCTAGTTGCATCCAAAACGATGTGTTTGGAGACAGTTTAACAAGTCAAAAATATTTGGTCTTATTTCACATTGGATTTTCATGTTGACAAAGTTGTTTTTTTGCTATCTTGCTTCCATCAAAATGCAATCAAACATCTTTATTTAATATATAATCATACCAAATTGCTTAAATTAATAAAATACTACTGTTAAATTGATGTTTTAAAGATGAGAAAAGGTACAGAGGAGTCTGGTGCAGTAATGATCTGGGACGTGGTTATGATTGTTGCCCTCCTACACTTTTTATGGGGGTGAACGCATCACAATAAAAGACCAGCAGATTTAACAGCTTCCCTACCTATTAATCAGTAAAAAATGCCCACAATGACATAGAAATGTGTTCCTAAATGATTTGCATAAATGCATAGTTATGGAGATTAATTACTGAGCTGATCTCCCATACAGGGCAGGATGGCGCAGCGGTGGTTAACATGGCTGATTCCACATTCAATTCAAGCTCTGTGCCTTTCCACAGAGAGCCAGTGTCTTTAATACAGGAACACTCAAATTGGGGGACATACAGTATTTATAGTCTTTAAAGAATAAGTGGGGCATTGATTTTAATACCTAGAGATTTGAAGATAGTAGCGGGTAATCCAATATCTTATTTGTTTGGTTAAACTCAATATGCACAAACACGATTAACGTTTTTTTCCAAATTGGTAATTCATTTCAAATAACCAATATATAATAACTGGAAATCAGATCCCCATTAACGTAGATACACAAAGACAAGTAATTAAATAGAATGACCGCAGGTGAAATACATCCTAGCTGATGTTTTGAGTTGTAAAGCTCTTCAGCAAAATTTAATCCAAACCAATAATCTTATATGATGTGTGCTTTTTTTTGCACAAAAAACTAATGTTGATATATGTATGATATATACCACCAATAACTGCTCCGGTGATTAAGCTTCGCATCTTTTTGTCTACCCTTTCATTCTTCTTACAAGCTCTCTTCAGTGTGAGCAGATAATGAGGACGCTCACTCGCTCTTCCTCCTCATTCTTGTGTTTGGCTGTAATGATGACAAACCTTTTGAGGTGCACCAGGAATAGGGAACCATTACTGATGCTGATTTTTGTTGGCCTCACAAGTGGGAAGGCTGGATTTGTTTTGCTGAAGGTCTTGCCCTGGATGAATTTAAAGGATTCGTTTGTGGGCAAATTTGTCATAATTGATAGAAACAAGTAATACAAACTGATGAAACACAAAGGCTGTAAAGAGAGATTATAGGAAATGAGGGGATTTTTGTCATTTCAGGAAAGAAAGTGAGACCTCTCTCCATTCTAAGCTAGATAATCCTCTCAATTAAGTCAAACATGTGGCCTGTTCCTTCATCTCAAAAGAAGATAATCAATTAGAGACAAAACCTAATCTTTTTTTTTCTCTCTTTTTTTTTAATCTTTGGGACAAATGGGTCAACATGTTGTGTTGTATCAATAATTCAGCACTCTTTTGCATTGGCCCTTCTGCGCCTGCTCATTACTGTATTTCACGACTCTCATTCACGTCGCCTCCTGTCATGTGCTCAGGAATGAATGCCTCAGCTGCAAATTTCCATTGGACTTGTGAAACAAGTGCCAAACACAAAGAATGCAGCTGTGTCTTTAAGCAAAGGAAGCTTTCCATTTCTGCTAGATGCTCCCCCAACACTTCGATACCTTGCGCACCTCCTCCTTCTTTCAGTTTGCAGTCTCTTTGCTGAAAGAAGAGTTTGCGTGCACAGATGGTCATATTTCCAATTGTTAATTATGGCTGCCAGCACTGGAAATATTGATTATCGTACAAGGCTGCAGCAATGAGACTGGTGTGAGCAGTGAAATATCTAAAATGATGTCATAATTAAGAGGCTGCAGTTGTTTTTGTTCAAGCAGAGCAACCCCATCGAGTGAATGTGGAGTCAGATGGAACATTAAGTGGTCAGATCCATTGTCCACTCAAAGTAAAGCCTTTGCAGAAGGTAGAACAACATTGGCGTTGAAGGTCTCAGGAATTATACTGAGTCTGTAGAGATATGTGCTTGTGTAGCTGCTGCAGAAGGTGGATATCCTAAATATTGAAGTTAAAGGTTGATAAAAAGAGCAGGACTTGGTTTATCTGATATTCATCTGACATTAATAATGAAATCACGCTTCCCTTACAGAAATGATATTTCGTACTGTCTCATGTGCAAACGTGTACCAGTATGACAATAAAGCTCCTTGAATCCCCTTGAAATCAGCTTAATTTTCAGAATAGAATACCTCAGCCAAATAAGGACAAGGGGACAAATCTTAAATTTTGTCCTGGCATAGATAGGATGATGGCTGTCATCATTCTTGCTGCACCAGATATCTGTGTCCAAGAAGTCAAGAGTAATAAAACTTTTTTTGCAAAAAATAAAAAATAAATAGCTGAAGTTCCTTTAGATTTTTCCTCATTTTATATCAGCGTCAGCTGTTGTGTGCCCCTGCTGCTGCTGTTTTTCCCTGTCAACATATTGCCGAATATTCGGCCTTGCGATAGGGAAGGTGGCAGAAGGCTCAAAGTGGAGGCAGAGAAGAAGTGAAAGTTCTTCAAAGCATCTGCTTTACAAGTCTGATGTATTCTCACTGGCTGCGTTAAAATCCTTTGTGCCCCATTAGGTTGCGATTTTGGGACAGTGCCTTTGTGCGCTGGACAAATTCTGTTTGAAATGCAAGATGGGGGAGAGAGAGAGAGTGTGTGTGTGTGTGTGTGTGTGAGAGAGAGAGAGAGAGAGAGAGAGAGAGAGAGAGAGAGAGAGAGAGCGATGTTGTTGTTGGGCTCAAATTTTGTTGGTGAAAAGATGAGGATCACTTGTCCCAACCAATAATGGGGAAATAAGCAAGTATCCCTGCAGGAGCGAGGGGTTGGATTGACGGTGACTGTTTAATTTGATAAGGGATTCATTTGCCATCTATATAGATCCATCTATCAATTTTCTGTCAACAACCACTTAATATTATTTCAGATTACTGAAGCCCGATCCCAGCAGTCACTGGTTGAGAGACATGAACATGCCCTGGAAAGACTGTCTTGCAGAAAAGTTTAGAATCAAGCCAGGAACCAACTTGAACAACTAACCACTGCACCGCTGAGCAACATGCAAACTTTGTGATCTTTTGCCTTAGTTGATGTCTATGTTTTAAACATATTTTTCACCCTGAACTGCTCAGATAACTCCAGTACTGTAATAAATTAAAGATACTTTTATATGTCTGTATACTGATCTAGGTGGTTGGAGAATTTGTCAAAGAATAACTTATGCTGACAAAGTAGCTTTCTTTGACTCAGAAGTCATTTTCTGTTATTGTTTTACATTAGGACATCACAATAATTCCCCAATTTTGGAACAATTTTTTAAAGTATTGACCTTCAAATGCATTCTAAATATACAAAAGAATGTACTTTTGTAGTATGTGTGGATCCAGTCCCTAACTTTAACAATGAAAAAATAACAAATAACCTTCGCCCTGTGTTAGCTTTCTGTTACCATCCACGGTGTTAACGGGTCCGTCCGGACCCGTGTCTTAAATCAGATTTGAAATACACTAAAACAATAACCTATCATCCAATTTTTTTTTGTCATCTCTTGGTTACCTTATTAGGCTTCCTTATCCATGAAAATCTTGGGTTTTAATATTTTTGGTTTGGGTCTGTGGGCTTTTTTTTTTTTTATTAGTACACCTTTCGATTTTGAGCAACAAAAAAAGAAAAATTAACCTATAGAGATTCATATAAATAAATAGAAGGGTTTTTTTTGCACGTACACTGGATACATAAGCATCCCCTGAAGCTCACATGATTGGTAGAGGAGATGGCTGTCATTGTGTTGGCTGACAGTGCACTTATGATTTCAATTTTGGCTCTAATTATTGCTTTACAATCTTATTTTTAGAACCGGGTCAAAACGGACCCGAACACCGTGACATTATTTCAACCAGAGCATTTTATAATGTAGTGAAAAAAAAAGTGTAATTTTGTTGAAATCAGGGTTCCTAACAAAGTCAAAAAGGCTTGATGAAGTAAACAAAATTTAAGTGTTTCTTTTATGCAATTAAAAATTAAAACGGGTCCATGAGGACCCTAACAGAAGTCAAGGGATAAAATCACTTTACAATTTATTTCTGATATACTGTAGCTGCTCAACTATTATAGCTACTCAACTAACAAAAGAAACAACAACAACTAACAATGTTGATTTTTCGCACTAATACAGTACTTTAAGTGTGTTAACAGATGAGCTGGGAATCCATCTGCTGACTCACCCAATTACTGATCTTTCAGGCAAGAGGAGGACCATGAAACTGCTCGAGCACAAATTCTTCACCTGACTTGCAGGGAAGATTCATCCCTGTGTCAAACCAACCATCGATCCAATGGATGACCCAAGGTGAGAATTCATGGATGACAAGAATATGAATGACTGACAATCGCATTTATACACAACCAGGTTGAGTTACAGTCCCATCGGCATGAACTTAACCTTTTCAATAAGCCAGAGTGTACAACATGAACAACTGATACACTCTGAAAGTTTTCTCGAGCTGTGGATCTAACCAGAGGTGTTCGCTCAGTCTTCACTCCAAGGCTGCTATGACTGACTTGCCATAATCCATGTTGTGGCCTAATCAATATTACTTAGAGGTAACGATGATTCATCCAGAAACAAAGCGAAGTTCTTCCTGTCAGCTTCACTGGTATCCCCCATGACCAGTGGCAACAGTGCTGACACTCCAGTAAACCTAAGCTACAGATACATTTTTAAGCAAATTGCTTTTCGTTTCCTAAATCACGTCCTTTTTTTTTTTTTTTTTTTTAAATAGAGCTGGGACTAAAAACACACACAAAGTATAACTATGTGAGTTGCCTTGTAATGCTTGAAAGAAATTGCACATAGGATCCTATACAGCCCTGGCTTTAACTACACATTTAAATAAGCAATTTTACTGATTTATGCTGATCTTTACAGCTACAAAATAGGAAACAGGCTTGTTCTTTCAAGAAACACTTTGAAATCTACTCACAACCACCTCATCAGCAGAAATGATGGGATAAAGATTAAGATGTGAAAAGCAAATAATTAAAGCAGCAATTTTAGGCACAGAACTTGAATATTCATAATTATGATTTCATCATGTCAGATTTCCCAGATCATCGCTTCTGTCGAGTTTGATTTTGTCATATTTGTATTCCCAGATCATCATTTCTGCAACATTTACTCCATTTTAGCAGTACGACTAAATGATTGATTATCCTGCATGTCAGGGAAAACCTGTTAGAAACACATAGCTTCAAAATAAGAAAGAAACAGGACTCTAATTAGTTTCTGACTGCTTGTGTAACACTATAAACCTGCCCTTTATGTCTCCTCGCTGTTCGTTTGGCTCTGGCTCTCTTTAATTGAGCTGAATTTGGCTATTCATTTATTCACATTCAATAATAAGGGTTATAATTGAGCACCGAAGGAGGACTCGTTGAGGTTCACGCTGTAAAAAGGGTGCTGGGTTCTTTGAAACTGTGAACTTGATAGTAGTGCTCGGTTACTCAGATGCACTCAGTCATTCTCTTCAAAAGAACAAAATCATGGGTGAACTCTTTTTTTTACATATAGCAGAGAGAGAGAAAAGGAAGGAAAACAGCAGCTTTCTGCACAGCCTTTGAGGATGATGGGGAATTACATTTTACCCTGGCGTAATCATGGCATCAACATATAGATGCTCGCTGTGGCCCAGAACAGCTCGAGGGTTAATATGAACTGGGCATATTTTCATAAGCCAAGGCCTCGGAGGCGGACATTAAAACTTTGATTAGAAAATGAAGCTTCATGAACTTACATCATGTTTCCATAACAGCGATAATCAGCTGATATATGACAGAAAGAAGATTTCTTTTCCTCCTAATTATGCTGTTTAACTTAACTTTCTTTATAATAAGCCCTCTTTTAATTGCTGCAGATTGGCCGTGAAGACGTGTCAGCCCAGTTAATAAGATCACCAATTCTTCAAACTTAGTTTTTGGTATAGGAAATAGGATATTTTCTGCACAATCTATTTCATAACTTGTAACCATTTCCGCCTGCGCTTCACTTTCACAAGCGTATGGTGGGAAGATCAGACTAAATTGACTCCTGTTTCCTCACAGAGCCCCCCCAACTTGCTGACTTTTAAGTAGATACTTAATGTAAATACTTAGTGTTTTCGAGAAATAATTTCAAGGATCAGTTGACTGTTACTGTATTCTAATCAGCGGCCTTGTGCACACTTGTTTCTTCATGGTAGGGTTAAAATTATCCTTCATTTTGCATATTTGCTTCAACTGAGTGCAATAAATGCCCAACTCTGTCACTACCAAATTGACAGAAACATAGAGGGAGTGCAACAGGGCTACAGCTGACAACTATGTTGCTCTGAGAGAGGTGGAAATGGAAGTCTGTGGTGCACAGCACACGGATAGGTGCAGAGTGCAGTGTCAATAGTATTTTGAGCTGTCACTGTTGATTTAAACACGGTGAATGACTGAAACGTGCACCCCCACCCTGTCCTAGTGGATTGGGAGCTGAGGCTGCTGTGATTGGTCAGAGTTCCTGGTTTGAAGCAGCCAGAAAGGCTTCAAAACTCTGTCAGGCACTTGCAGAGAATAAAGATGTTAAACTCCATTTGTTACTTGGGTGGAATAAAAAACTCTGTTCCTGCTGGTTTCAGGAAATTCCAATTTCGATATCAAAATGAACAAAATTTCTCAGCATTTATGTGAGGTATGAATTGCAAATAAATGTTTTTAACTCAGAATTAATCAGCAACATAGAAAACTTTCACCTAACACATCAGTTAAAGTTTTTGTGTTTTTTTCATTTTCTGAAATTAGTTGAACTCCTACTATAGTGTATGGTATCTGAAGGATCACCTGCATTACTCATGCACAAAGAAAGAAAGCATGAGATGAAGTTCAAAAGACGAACATGAATCAAAGATCTGTAGGAGGTTTTGACCTGACCCTCGCTTCAGCCAGCAAACGCACATATTCATTGCTTCCAGAGGCGCATACAGACTTTTAAGTTATGCAAGCTGCAGTGTTCGGCAGACCTGTGGCTGCGAGCAGAACCGACAGGATGCTAGAAACAACAGAGACACTGACAACGAAGAATACTAATGACAAAGAGCATTCCGGGATGAAATAAATCACACCAGATGATGTTATGCGACCCACTCGTCTTATGCGAAAATGCTTACGCGTCGTTGCTGAGGGCGTTTTGCGGTGAGGGTTTGTCAAACTTAGACGCGGTGCTCACAGTCATCCTACTCCTCAGGAACATTTTTCTCAGCTGTCAGTGCACTGACGGATGTGAATTATGCAGAAAACTCTGCGGCAGTGTTTCTTAAAGCGCTTCCATAGATCGAAATGGTTCCTTATAAACAGCGATGACATCCTCCTCGGTGACAAAGCATTCTGCTGTTAGCAATAACACCATATCACGGCGCTTAGCCTGCAAATTTCTACAAACAAAAGATTCATTTTCAGCTGTTGTCCTCTTTTTTTTTAAAAACAATTTCAAAAGTCAAAGTCCCGTGTATGTCTGACACATGATGATACTTCCAAATGGACTAAAGCATACACATTATTTGCCAGCATTTTTTTTTTTTTTTTTTTAAATCTATGGATAAACCAAGCTGTTTTGCCAGCTTTGATTTATCTTTGATGTGCTAAGTTCATTAGCGGCAATCACTGAGGCTTGTCAAAGCCGCGCTATAGTGATTTTGTTAATGGCTCTGGAGATGGATCATCCTGATGTATGTAGGCGTCTTGCAAAGAAAACAGAATAATGCGGCTGCGCCTAAAACCCCAGTGTCTATATGCTCATCGAATGCTGGGCTGGAAAAGTCAATACCTCATCATTAGCAAGGGAAAGATCAGAAAAAGAGAGAGAAGAAATATGGTGTAATACACAGCTTGCTCCCTGAAAGTTATAGGTTGAGATGTTTCAATGCAGGAAATAAATTTGTGGATTATGTTCATAGCCCTATTTCATTGCCATAGGATAGAGGTTTAAAAACAAAAAACAAAAAACACGGTATAGCTGTTCGGTATGTTGTTGAATATTTATTTAGTGGGCATCTAAAATAGCTTCAGAGTATGAATTTGTGATGTAAGGATGACTTGGCTGGAATAGATGTGTCCAAATGCATAATACAATCGAAGAAATCCCACGTGCCATGTTACATGACTTCGTCACCTCAACAGCCACAGCACAGACTTTCAATAACGATAATAAATATGTGCCTTTCCCTGATGTGCTGCACTCCACCTCGCCAACTCAACCATAAGGATGCTGCGTTGACGTCTGCTCTTCATGTAAACAGCCAGACCGACACAAGAAAATGACTGCTTCCCTAAGAAGCTTAGTTCTGCTGCAGCCACTCTGGATGCAATTAATGTATTATTTAGCAGAATCAGTGATTAGAACACGCAGAATTCGACTTTTAGCATAGCATAATATGGGATGCTGTCATTTCTCCCGGACTGCTGGTGTGAAGGCAGATTACATGGGAATGCAAGTAATTGTGAGAACATGTGCCACAAAATGTAATGCTATCAAACAGTTTCCCCACAAGAATACAAATGCTATTTCAAGACAAATTCCAGAAAAGTAAATACACTGACTGCGTCTGATCATGAAAATAATAATGAAAAGTCTCACTCTTGTGATTTGGATCATACATTATGAGATGTGTTCGGGAGTGAAAGGGCAGCGTATTGATTTGAGCACTGCAGGGTTTATCAACTGTTTAATTTTCACAACAGGCTCGTGAATGGGCCCTTGTTAAGGTATTGATCCGACGTTGGCAATCACAAAAGCATTTGGCCTCACCCGGTCCTACTAACATCACTGTGACAAGACGGCATGGCTGGTAATAGCCAGAAAAACAAAGAATACTTTCTACCTTCAGTAGATACATCAAAACATCGTGAACATAGCGACCCGCTGATTGATGAATATATTCTACAAAACAGGTCGCTACCTACTTTAGCAGGCCCAGCTATTGCTCCCTGGGTCAACACATTCTAATTCTATCTGATTCTACCTTCAACGATGACAATTCCAGAGAGTATTATGTGGTATTCCAAACCAAGGGGGTGGGGGGCTGACTATTAGCTGTTAAGCATCATTAAGAAATTGTGCGTAAAATTGTGATAACACCAGGAATTACTTAAGATATTGTCACATTATTCATGCACCATTTAGTGAGATCAGGCTAGTGCTATACAGAACTCCATTACCTTTATCCAGAGCTTTTAATATTAATCATTTATGTTTGAGGGCAAGGTTCCAAATTGCTACAATGTGGAGTACAAAAATAAAATAAAGGCCACTGTCACATCCACTGTGCATGCAACCATTGTACTACATTCTGGGATGGGGGTAGAGGTGGTTGGATAGAATTTTTCTAGAAATGCCTGTTTTCAGGAAACACTTTCCACCTCTTTACAGGAGTCCCAAGGCATTTCCTGACATAGACAGGGAATGTTCCTTTTAGGAATGTTCCTTTCAATGTGGAACACTTCAACTGGTTTGTTGGTGGCAACTTCCATACTTGAATCAAAATCCAAACTATTTCAGTTTTCAGTGAAATGACAAGAAAAACATTCCACATGTTTCCCCACACTTTACCTTTTAAGAGACAACCTGTGTTCATTCATTCTCAGATATGTTGGTATTTTGTTTTGATTTTTATTGACATACAATGTATGATGGTCTGAGGTACCATGTATCTCAACTCCAGATCCCTGATGAAATGATTGCCATAATCAGTGTAATGTAGCACTTGAATTATAAAATATCATGTTTTTTAATCATTTGTAAATGTTTAAATTTTATTGAAAAGAAAACCAATTGCTCACCCATTTCCAGATCACTTTTGCAAAATGACTGCGAATCTAGAGGTTGATCACTTTTTTTCATTATCATACATAAGTACATCCCGTAAGAAGAAAAAATGGAAAAATAAATTGCTGCAGATTTTCCTTCACACTCAGCTTGCATCAAGTTAAAGAGAAAAAACAAAACAAAAAAACAGATGCATGCATGAGAAAAACCACTGACAGCTGGTTGTTTATTTTCTGATGCATGCTTGAGACATGAGGTAATTCCTTTAAACACTACGCTTGCACGTATTCCCTTCAAATTAGGAGAGAGCGCCGTTAAAAGCGACAGAGACGCCCTCAACGTCGATCCACCTGTCTCGGAGAAAAAACGCCTCTCAGAGGCAAAACAGAAGTCTGCGGAGTGACGTGCTCGTTCAACTGCAGTTAGGCCAAATGGCAAGATGGCAGCCCTGGATGCAAACTGTGCACAGTAGTAATTCAGCAGGGGATGATTGGAGCCTTTTACCAAAATGTGTTCAATCTGAAGTGAAATCAAAGCAATTTAAGACCTGTTTCCCTGAATATGTAAAGAAAAACAGACAAATGACCGAAAACACGAAGAATTATTTCTTTATGACCAGTGTTGAGTTAAAATCAAACGTTGATTATTTTTGTTTTCATCTTTCCCTTTTCATTGGGCTCCTCATATTTCTACAAATGCAAAGCTTCTGGGTCTGACGTTGATCCAGACCATAATCTGGCAAAACAACACCGTCTTTGTTACAAAATGTTCTCGCTACACTAGCCCTGAAAGGACAAACACACTGAGCACACCTTTAGCATTTGGTTATATTATTTGTCAGCTGTTCAAATTCCAATTACAATGTTAATTTCTGTAAGTCCACACTGGAAATACTTAAATGCAGCAGTCTCAACATTTATTTTTACCCTCGGCAACCACTAGGTTTCCATGACTCAGCTTTGAGGTTCATGACTACCTGATGTTTGGATCCTGTGAATGTCTCCAAATGTTGTTTCTTCCTGGGGAGAAGCTCTGCTGGTGTGATGTTTGAAAACTGACCTTACAAACTGTTGGGTTACTTTCTCAGTGTTCTGGGTCATTATATATCAGCACTTTGGATCAAAAGATGTTGTTTTCCACTATTTTCTTTCACATCACTCAGCTACATGTTTATCTCTGCTTTACCTATGTGAAGAACCCCATCCCAGCACTGCACTTTTAAAGATAGGTGAATTGCACTGTGCGAGTTAAATGGTGGAAGTTGTTGTGTCTTTAGATCTTTATTTGTGAGGACATAGATTCATTTTTTTTCTCTCTCTCATCAGATCCAAAAGTATGTCCATCACAAGGCACAATCTGCCCGCACTGCCAGTCTTACGCTTAAAGAAAAAAACAAAACAAAACTGCAAGCCAAGGACATATTCTCAATAATTCTAAACATAACGTGGAGTGTATGACAGCTTCTGCAGCGTCTGTCATTCCGTTACCAAATGATTTTCAATGATTCCTTATCCAGAAAGTAAATTGCGAGGCAGTGGTGGTGGTTTTGTCATGTCCCTGCTGCAATTTTCTTTTCCACAAAGCCAGGTCAACAGATCATCGTCCTTATCACAAGGAGTCCTGCCTAGTGTGTTTTTTCTTTTTTTTTTTGCAAGATGTGTCGTCCTTCATCTAGTTCTTGTTCAGCCATGATGATAACAGCCCTCCCCCTTTGCTCCACACCCGCTGACAAATAATCACAACCCTTACTGAAGTGTATATCTCTAAGAGCAGATTCTTATGCTTATAAAAAATAGGATCACAGTGCAGGCGAGGGAGGACGCCTGTTTCCCTTTGAGCACATCCTGGGTAGCTGCCACATCTTTGTATCCTGACATATTTTCAAAGCAACGAGCTTTTTGCAAAAACTCCAATGTCCCCAAACATAGCACTGATAAGAGAGGACACACAGAACACATGGACAAGATATAAATAATAATAATAATAATAATAATAATAATAATAATAATAATAATAATAATAATAATAATAATAATAATAATAATAATAATAATAATAATAATAATAAAAAAATGAATTTCAGCGCAGAAAAACTAATTATTTTAAAAGTGAGATTACCAAACAATTTTTACTGACACAAGAATCTGGGATTGGATCTGGAATGAGATGGCTAAATTGGAAGTATTTGGTTGCATTTTCATTATAACCCCTTAGCGTGGGTAGACAGAAGGCACGAGGGAGGGCACACGCGCAGTAACACAACATATTGCTATGAATGCTGTCTTTCCAGCACCAGCACTTACTGCAGTATTAAGCACTCACACAGCATCAATTTTATTCCATCGACAGCATCGTTCATGTTCCCACTGCACTCTCCATTTGCCTCCTTTCCTGAAGGGTGCATCAAGAGGAAAAGGTCAAAGGAAGAGCATTGAGAATTACCATGTATCAACACAGGACATTTCTGAGCTTGTTGGTGACTTCATAGGTCAACAAACACTGAGGGGACAGTGCGAAAAAAACAACAACAACAAAAAAATGGAACCAGCAAAGTAACGGCAGTGGGGATTAACAGCACCGGTTTTTAATCTGATGTTTTGATGAGCAGATGTGAGCTCTTGCCAGTTAACAGGATCAGCTGCGATCACTTCCCCCCAGATGAGATTTAAATCAGAGTGAGAAAGAGCTAAACAGAATAAAAAGGCTTATTTGAGTTTTCGCTTTCCCACAAACAATGACTCATCTGCACTGAGGGGAAATCACCTGGCAATTACTGGAAATAATGCCCCTTTTTAGCAGGTCCTAGGAAAAAGTTTTTTTCACTCATGCAACTATGAGTCTGACAGTTGCAACATGTACAGTGAGGCCAGACAACACCATTTGTTCAGAACAACAAATACATTACAGTTAAATTTAAGTTAAAACCACATAGGACAGCCTAATTTAGCTCCTAACGGCATGCAAGCTTACTCTTATATAGCTATAGATTTCTTTAAAGTTGAGGTTGTGAAGGGTTTGGTGGTGTCCAGTGGCAACAATTTTAAAGTGCATTCTTTCTGAGTTACAATGGAAGTGGAGGCAATCCTAAATATGAATGCTAAAATGGAGGGTGGACCAACATCAACATTTAATCAAATATCTTTCACCTATTTGAATTTTAAAAAAAGTTAAATATGATAAGTTTATTACACACTGCACTGAGCTTGTTTGCAGTTGCACATATTTGCTGTAAAATGGAGCCGTGACTGTATCTCCTCCTTGTAAATATTTAAATGTGAAATTCCTTAAAAGAAAAATCAAGTTGACTCAGTGTTGCCGAGCAAACACGGCGTAAAACTCAATTTGCAGAACCTCAGAGTAATAAATGATGCAATGTGGATTTATCTGAGCTTCCCTGTGTGTAATATACAAATCAATTTTATGTTTGGACAAACATTTGACACAACAAGGCGTGGAAATGGACAGAATAATGATGAAATGACGAAGTGAAGTCTCAACCATGCACATGGTGCTGATTTGAAAAGGAAGAACATGGACTGAACAAAGCAAGTACACATGTGCTTAACGTTTGATGTGAAATGTGAGAAATGACACCACCTCTCCGCTGAGGCTGCATTAAAGCTGTAGCACGGAAACTACAGCTAACTAAATTAGTCATGGGTGACAGAGCATGGCACTTTTCAAAACGAGTCAAAAAGAATCCTTTAATCTCAGTCCCAACTTGAATGGCGGACTGCAGTGACAATTAAAAAAAAGAGAGACGGGTGACGTGCTGCCACCTCGGGGAATTCATGTAGCACTGAGAAAATCCATCATTAAAAAAATAAATTAATTAATAAATAAAATGAAAAAAGCAACATGAAGCTTTTCAAATCTGGCCCTGGCCTTTGAAATCGGCCTCTCTGCTGAACTTTGTATCACCCCCATTCCCTGGCACCCATGAGAAGGGTGAGTATGAGATACAAACTGTTACATCACGGGCCTGACAAGTGATGCCATCATGCATTTTCAATATAATAATATAAATTACATAGACTACATGAGCGTAATTTAAATCTCCCTTCTCAGAAGTAACTAAGGCTTTCGATTGGACCATGACTGGAAGAAAGCAAAGGTTTCATCATGGACAGTTCCATCTTCTGGATTCTGTACTATTACACTGGTATTGTGTGCTACATCAGAGGTTCGTGCATGTGTCTAAAGGAGCCTGTTTGCATGTCCACATTTAAATTTGCTGCCTTCATTAGCAACATTTCTATAAGTGCCTTTAAAAGCCTTGGAGTAGACTTATGAGTGGCCAGTACAGTGTAATTAAAGCAACAGACAGCCTTCCTGATGGCGCCGCAGAAGCATCATGTGACCGATAGTTTGTTACTAACAGTGCCCCCGATCATAAAATGTCAGCTGTCAGCGGGGCTGTCCTCAGTGACATTTATAGATGGCTGATGTCAAACGGGTTTGCTATATTCAAAACCGCACAGATTGATGGAAGAGCAAGTGGCACGGGTAGGATTTCAAACAGATTAAATCTAAACTCTATTATTAGAGGATGATTTATAGACATATAAACTAATATGCATGGAAATTCGGATGAAGGCATCTAGTACTTGTACAAATGCAGCCATACCATGCAGCGGAGTTGCTATAGTGTTTGAAGTCACAGTGGTGTTGCTGGAGTCTATCACAGCAGTCAACGTGTGAGAAGCAGGAGCACATCCTGGACCACACATACACTATATTACAAAAGTATTCGCTCAACTGCCTTTACTCATACTATGAACTGAAGTGCCATCCCATTCCTAACCCATAGATTAACCCATTTTGTTATAATAGAGCCGACAGTTGACTGTGGAATATTTAGGAGCGAGGAAACTTCATGACTGGATTTGTTGCACAGGTGGCATCCTATGACAGTTCCACGCTGGAATTCACTGAGCTCCTGAGATCGGCCCATTCTTTTATGGGTGCCTGAGTGCTTGAATTTATACACCTGTGGCCAGGCCAAGTGATTAGGACACCTGATTCTGATCATTTGAATGGGTGAGCGAATACTTTTGGTAATATAGTGTATCTTTCACTGGCAGGCGAATAGTAGGAGCCAGGTTGAGGCAGCAGGAATTACTGTGGGAAATGTTGAAAATATGCAGACGTTTCTCTGTTTAACATACTGTAGTGCCCTGAAGAGTTAGGGCAAGAAATAGGGCAATTCTTACAAATGCAGAAGCGAGCGCCGCCACCCCATGTGAAGATGATCTTTGATGCCAGCAGACAGCTGACAATGACAAGGCCGAAAGATTAAGCCTCTAAATGTCACCGCTTATTTACGCTGTCTCTTTGAATTTGAGATGCACTTCAGATTTTAGGAGAAACCATATGAATACTCACCAATGAAGCAAAGCAGATGGTGACTTAATGGGATTGAAAAGGCCACAATGGTGTGTTGTTTGAGGAACTGTCCACAAACTATCTGCTGTGCTAAAACTGAGCTGGGATTGCTCTTAAATCTCACCAGTGTTGATGGAAAGGTGGGTGAAGAGTTGTATGTAAGCATTGTTGCAACCTAACAACCGAGACATTTTCGATAAACGTGACTGTAAATAAACATCAAATGTCGTCATTCCACTTTTATGTTTCAATCCAAACGTAGAACATCTTTTTCAATGATTTACCACGTCTTTGTACCTTTTGATGTGGAGTCACAAGTGTAGCTAGTACAGCAGCAATTTTAGGAGTTAATCAAATGTAACTGTCAGTTAAACTACTCAGGTCCACCAAACTTTCACCAGCTTCATTTTATGACGTTTTGAATTATACTAGTATATAGTCAGCTCGTTCAAATTTTTCTTTTATGTTAAATGGTCACACATTTGACATGGAGCACATAAAGGTGCCATATGCAAACAAATGTGCTGAGACTTTAGATGATCAGTCATTTAAAAAAAAGAAGAAAAAAACAACATTAGAGGAACACTGAAATAACCTTTAGCTGTGTGGAAAAAAAGAAGAGGTGGTGGCCAAAAGAAGAAACGAAATCAGCAGTTAAAGTGGTTGCACTAACTTAATGGACAAAGAGAGATGATGTTAACTAACCAGATCAATTTGTGCTGCCTTATTTTTCATATTGATCTGGATGGATTTCAAAAATCTTTCAGTTTTGCTCATCATTGTGATTAAAATAAAAAAGTAATCATAATTTAATATGGTGAATCACTTCATGCTATGAAAACAAGCTGCGAACAAAATCACAAAAGATAAGAATAAATGTGTACAATAATGTAAATGCTATGATTGTATTCCTCCCTGAAAAGCCAAATCGTGTACAGCTCAACTCACATGATTTTTTTATTCTGAAGGAAAAAAATGGTGTTTGTTCTGCTGGGCAGTGGTAACCCTCCCCTGGGCCCACCACTCACTGTTAGCTGCTGGAGTGCAGTCCAAGCAGACCTACATCTGAATGTGCGCACGCACACACACACACACACACACACACACACACACACACACACACACACACACACACACACACACACACACACACACACACACACACACACTGACTCACCTCCCCTCCTGCTGTGAGAGCAGCGAAAACCTGCATGCCCCATGTGTTGTTTCAATCACATTGCCAAGAATGGTCCTTCTGAACCCTCCCTTATTTTTTCACTTTGTCACTTTGCTGGGAGTTGCGCTGGAGGGCAGTACCTGCTGTCAGAACACGGAGAAGTAAAGCCAGGCCACGATCAGCCTGAATTTAAACCAGTGGGCCACATCTGAGGATTCAACTGAGATGTGTTGGCTGAGAGTCAAATCTGTCAGTCGGTCGAGCAAAGGCGACTATGCCAATTCCCTCATTTGGTCAGTCAAAACTCAATCAATTCTCTGTCACGACTCCATTCTTCTCATCTGCTTGAAAGGCATTAATGCATTTATAATTCCGCATCAATTCAAGTATAAATTGTGGAGAAAATGATTGAGCCAGTGGCGGAGATTTGACTGCTCCAATCTATGAATGTAAATGTGTCCCTGCAATTGATCCAGAGGCTGCATAAGGAGACAAACTGTGTGCCAGCCATAAAGAAAAGATAAAGAAAGTTTCCTAACAAGCCAAAGTGCTGTAAAGAAGACATTAATAGGATGGATGCAATATCAAAGCCTCAGGTGGCCCAGGTACCGCTAACAAGCCGTAATGAGACATCCTACCATATTACTCATTCTAGCTTGTGATTATTGGAACGCTTTTCTTAGCTTATCCATACTTGTTCAAACACGTCAAATCTGCTTCATGTACATGTAAATTTCCTCATATTATAAATAAAGTGAGAAAAAGCAGTTGTTGCAATAAAGCCATGGACGCTCGCACATTTCATGTTATTTCATCACTGCGTCCATGTGCATTAGTTCTCTCACATGAAAGACACCATCCTTTGTTGTTCCCAAAATGAAAATGATACAATTGATCACTTCTTATGGAAGATGTCTTTGTTGTTTACAGATATTGCATGATATACAAATTGAAATAATTCTCACTTTCATTTAACCAGACTCTGCTTGCACCATCGCTAAATTAGCATTGGCTGTTATGGCAACTATCCAGTCTCAAAGAGGTCTTATTCATATATCAAAAAACATAACAATAATAAACAAATATGTCAAGTTTCAAAATGTGCCATCCATTTGTGGAAGTAGTCAGTCGTAGACTCAAAGTTTTGTCTGATTTTACAGCAGCAGACAAAAAGCTAAATATCAAAAGCATGAGTCTTTTTATACTAAGTGCTTGTTTTGCTTGACAGCCAGAAAAAAAAAAAATCCCCTGAACATACAACAGCAAGTTGAATCATATGATAATCAATGCACCTCAACACAGCACCACAAGTCATTTTCCTCTGCCGCATAACACCCAGCAAATTTTTAAGGTAGGATTTCAAAATTTCTGACAAAAACACTCACAACAACAGGCGTGTGCCGTTCCATCAGCGTCTCAGGTGTGTATTTAATGGTGTGTACACGTACACACTTGAATACAGAGCAGATGGCAGAAGCCAACCTCTATTTGCAGAGGTGCGGACAACTTGAGCGACAAGCTCATTATACAGTTTGGGACGTAATGTATCATCGATTAACTTTCATCATGCTCAATCTACCTCGAAGTCCTCGTCGTGCAAAACTGCACAAATTCAAAGTAGCCTTCAGCCCCCTCCCTGCGCGACCCCACTGCAACAGCCATATTTCTAGATGGGGGTTAATGGAAATGGAGCGCAGTGTCACCGTATTGCCATGTATTCAGGAGACCTGCAGCTGGAAGGTTCATGACGCGCGATGTTTACTCAGCGACGGCTTAACAACATGTCATAGTGATTCACCACTGCTTAGGTCAGGCTGTTGGGCACTGTGTTGAGGTCCCTGGTTGGAAGGCGTAGCAATGATCGTGCCCCATGAGTCAAGTACGATGGCAAGGATAAACAATTAATGCAAGAATCATTAACCAGCACACTGTTGCTGGGGACCATGTTATGATGATTTGCTGATTTGTTAGAGGTCTTGAAAGTTACCACAGCATTTCATTTGGGATAAAGAAAAGTGCAAGGACTTTATGGACTCTATGGGTACTACGATCACAGGCAGCCATTACAAATTTTCATGAAAGCTGGCCCACTGTGGAGCTAGTGGTACGTTATATGACGCCAGGGCAGTAAACAAAGTTCTCAGGTCCCTTAGCGGCTTCTGATTGTATGGTATAATAATGTCAATTGCAGAGAGACTTGTAAAATTGTAAACCATTCAATGAAATAGGTACAGTAATTTAGATTAAATATTTGGAAGTTATAAGTAAAATTATTTCACTTTTCCAAGGCAATGAAAAAAATTTATACAAGGGATTAAAATGATCTCGTAAGAAAGTAATCCTCAAGCTGTTTTTTTTAAACCAATAGTGTTTCATTTCCAAAGCCTGGTCACCTTTCTTGTTCAGGGATGGTCAGTAGAATCACAAGACTGCTGGTTCTGCTTTTGATTCTAGGGCGAACACCAGCCATGAGCTCTATAATTAAATAATAAGTATATTTTCTAAAACATATTTGGTAATCTGTCAATTGACATGATAAAGGGTGCTTAAAAGGTGCTGTTGTAGAGAGCAAGGAATTTTTCAGAAACACTGTTAGGAAGTAACAGTCATTAACAGTAAACAAGTAACCAGTGGGCAATCTCACTAATCATTGTCTGCCAGCTCCTAAATTTCTCGGCTGCTTAGTATGGCCATTCTGTGAAAAGCAATGTGAGAAGCTTCTGATAGCGCTATTATAAACACTAATAATCACTAACTGCAGATGATAAGAGCCCAAAGGCTGAAATAACAGAAAATCCAGCAGCAAGTTTGGAAGAAGGTAGATCTTAAAGAAGAGAGGAAAAGAAGAAGACAACAGCAGCTGCTATTTATTTTAAAATCTGAATCATTTTTCAGTCTGTTTTCCTACTATCATTATCAGCAGTTTTCAACCACAATAGAAAAGACACTTCTCTTTTGCTTGGCTTTTATTTATGACTGACTAAGGAAGCAAACACTTTCGGCACAGTCAGGTGAGTCCTGGCAAGGTTATTCAAACAAACAACTTGGTTGATTTGGTGAAAGGGGCAAGGTGCCAGTTTTCCTCTGCAATTTATGTCATTGTAAGAGTCTCATCATATTGACACAGGTGCACCACAAACACAAAACAGGTACTAAGCCAAAGGCCAAAGCACAGATTTATTGAGCTATACCGGTTAAAACAAAAAAAGAGCTGCATTTTGTAGCATATTAGTTCACCAAAAACATTTTTTTTAACATTAAACTCATAATAAGAAATGTTTAAAAAAAAGATATATTATTTAGTTGTTTTTCTATCAGTGTCAAGGACCGTAGTAATAAAGTCATTTCATTTCATCATCATTTTCATTCTTAACCAGCCACAATACTTCCGATCCGCTTGGTTGTAGCACAAAAACACAAAAGCACAGACTGCAATTACAACTCCAGAAGCTATCTGTGAACGTGAGCACAGAAGCTCTCAAATGCAAAACAAAAGGGTTAACCAATCCCACTGTCGCATCTACATTTGAACATTAATTTGGAAAACACGCATGCAAAGTCCAGAAGCTACTGGGTCATATCAGATCTTTAAGAATATGTGTGCCCTTAGTTCAGAAAAAAACAGGGGAATATTTCAGTTGGAGCAAAAGAACAGTTAGTTGCAGTAAAAAAAAAAAGGAAAAAAAAGTCTTTCAACGTACACACACACACACACACACACACACACACACACACACACACACACACACACACGCCTTGTCAAAGTGATTCTAACACAGCCAGGTAAGATGGGTTAAATGGCACCTATAGACACAGACATCACCCAGACTGATTTAAACCTCAAAGGCCACCTGCATGGAACCCTGGGGCCTGTAATTGCCTCCAGCACACTGACAGTTGTGGAATCACACCAGAGAGGGATAATCTTGTGGTTCTCATTCGCAACAGAAACGCACACGGTTGATTGCATGAGGCTGCCCGTGGCGCAGCCCCCTACAGCTGACATTAAATGAAAGCCGTGGTCAGTGAACATCGGTTTCAGTTACAACCTCTTAATCAGCGGCAACGTTGTTGGAGATCAGTATAGAATCGATATATTCCTGTAGACTGCGGAGTTGAACAGCAAATACGTTCGTTGTAAAAGTGCTTCATCATGGAAACCCCACACTGGCACTAACACCAAAAGATTTTTGATGGTAATCAGGTAATTTTACTTGAATAAAAGAGAATAATAGAGAGAATAAAAGAGAATAATCCAGAAGAGAAATTAAATAGATCATAAGAAATACTTATAGTAATTGTGCCACACGATAGTCTTTTTGACAAATCTAAAATATATGGTATAAATGCTGAATATGAGTTATGTTAACACTACAATCATGCATCAGGTTATAATTGTTCCTGTTTCTGACAGTACCTCAGCAAAATGTGACGTCTGGTTCTACTAAACCCTGAGCAAACTGGAAAAAAGAAAAACCATGACAGATCATGGGACTGATCAAGCTCTGATAAGTGGAACATCAACAACACGGGCAATTTTCAGTAGCTGTAAGTGCTTGCAACCGGGATAAAGATCCCTACAAGTGGAGCCTATCTGAACTACACCTCCTCATCCAATCTTTTCTATTTTCTTTCTTACAGCAAGGAATCCTGACAACTGCCCTGGCCCTACAGAGCTGGATGATCACGGCAGCATTGCAGGCTTTGAAAACTCTCAGCTGGAAGCCTTTGTTGTACGTTCTGTGCCGACATGCCTCCAGCAACTTTTTTTTTTTTTATGGATTTCTATTTGACTGTTCACACCTTGGATCAACTGCCAGAAAAGCTTTCTGCCGAAGAAGAGCCTTCTCTGGAAAGAACCTGCAGAGGTCAGGGCTTCCTTTATTTAGTTGATGCAACAAGACCAATTGCATCAAAACAATTTATAGAATACATTTTAAAATCTGGTTGCTGTGTTACGCGGTCAGTACATCCTTTGAGAGAAAAGGTCATGTACGGTGCTTGTGATCTGTGACATGATATGACCCTGCTGTATCATAAGCAAGAAGCTCAGAAGCTTTTCAAAGAAAGAGCATTGACTCATTTGGAACAAGCAGTAAAGCAGAGGGATTTTAGATAACAAAGGCTAAATTATGGAAAATCATCTACAGTACTTAATGAGAGCAGAGATTTAAAATAACTTCCATTTGCTTTCTGTAGATGTCTGATTTAAGCAGGGTATGATTTGTGTCTTTCACTTGCTCTCTGTACTATATTTTCTGTATTAATTGCACTGATTGGCCTCAGACCTGCGCTGCAGATACAGAGGTTTAGGCAAAATCAACAGCTGCTGTTTTCGTGAAGGGAATTTCTTCTAAAAGAATTCCCACTTGAGCAGATAGAGGTCCAGTGCCCAAATAACCTTTGAAATGACCTTTCTCAGATGAGGAGAAGATGGCGAAGCCTAATTAAAACTTCACCCTGTAGAAGGTTCAAACACTACATTTAGTCTTTCACACAAACCCAGTTAAAAAGCTCTAATGAGTAAAATGTCATATTGTATGAAAGTTGACACGCTGGCTGAGACAAAAGTACAGGATTACATTGCCTGAAAGTATTTTCTGATCTTTAATGCGTTTGTTGTAAAAGAAATTTTACTGGAAGTATAGGTCATACTTTAAAGAAATAATGTCTACAGACACCATCCATCATTTATTTTCTAAAACATCAAATGTTAAATGAGGATGATCTGTCATTTTGTTTCACATCTACCGTGTATGTATGTAAGTATGCTGCAATGCTGCCACCAAAGGATAAGAAGCTGCTGATAGAAAAATGCTACAGTGTTTCCCGCAGAACAGAGACTTACACATCTTTCTCCACCTTCTGTTCTGTGACGCAACATTTCAATGGCTGTGCTGCTTTGTCGTCCCAGCTATTAACACCAGTGTGGTCAGCAGTTCAGATTGCCATCACTTTTACACCATAAATTATTTTTAATTCACCTTCAGTCGTCTGATTAGACTTTAACCTTGAAACGTGATTACGGTGTCTGACTCAGGCAGCGCCCTCAGAGTATTGAGATGAGGTGGTGTCAATATGTCTGACCCTTGTACCCCCCCTGTCTTTATCCAACAGCTCTATACTTGAGATTCGTTGGCCACTTGAAGGATCATTGATAGTTCTAAATCTTAATCATAGCAGCTCAACGCGGTCTTCTACAGCTCCATAACAGTTTTTGTATGGATAGCTCAAGCTACATAACCTGAAACTCTGCTCAAGGGTCATCTACAGCAGTGCTCCCCAACCCCTGGGCTGCGGACCGGTACCGGTCCGTGGATCAATTGGTATCGGGCCGCCGGCCGCCCAAGAAATACGGTAATCACCGTATTTTCCGCACTATAAGGCGCACTTAAAAGCCTTCGATTTTCTCAAAAATCGACGGTGCGCCTTATGTGTGCGCTGAGTACGCTGGCGGCCATAAACCGGTTAGAGAACTGGCTACAGTAGGTACGTCTACATCCGCCACGCCCCTGGCAGGTAGGTATATACTGTACCGGTATGTTGCAAAACAACATGTTTGGCGAAGGACCCCCGAAAATGGCACCAGCAAAGAGACTTGCTTACGAGGTACAATTCAAACTACAGGCTATCAGTTACGCGGTTGTAAATGGGAATAGAGCAGCCGCGAGAGAATTCAAAATCAATGAATCGATGTGTTGTTGTTGTTGGTTTTTTTGTTGTTGTTTGTTTGTTTTCAGCATGCACCTAATAATACGGTGCACCTTATGTATGGCTTACAGAAATAGACCCCGTAATTGAGACTGTGCCTTATAATGCGGTGCGCCTTATGGTGCGCAAAATATGATAATTATTTCCGATGTATTTATTATCTGAGTCTGAACAATCTTTTATTTTGAAAAATGAGCGGATTCTCTAATAAAGTTGCATACGAGTACACAGTGGATTCATGTTTATTATTATATTCGCAATATAAACAATCTA
>BJFM01001693.1:70900-93069 GCA_016586285.1 Arothron firmamentum
GAAAGAAGTTGAAGTTTTGATTATTTTCAACACTATAACACAACTAGGATAAAGCAACATTGTTCAAAGTGAAGTTTTATTTTAATGGTCTTTCTTTCAAAAACAGTGCCCTCATAGAACCTCACTGATTCAACTTTGATGTAGCGGTCCTGAGCTGGCAATTCACTGACTCGTCTTGAGTGTTGATCTCTAAATTTTTGCACTTTTCTTTGTCTTGATTTGTAAAAATCAATTTGGATTGCAGCTCATTATTTTTTCATGTATGTGGTATTGTCTAGCAAAGGCTTTATTGCATAAATAATGCCGTAAATGTGAAGTCCCAAGATCGTGATGGATCTCGGTTATCACTGGATATCAACGTGGTGAACGACTTTTCACCTTGGACACATATCTGCTGTACAGATATGTATATACAGTTCTTTGCAGTGTGGTTTAGAAATGAATACAGTTTGGAGTGTGGCTGTAGCACCAGGCCTTCACGACTGAATCAAACAACTATCTGCCACAGCAGCAAACACACACTCAAAAATGTCAAACACTAAACGACAATCAATTCCAGTTATTTTGTACCTGGTTACTGTTTGCTATCTGAAGATGTATTCAGCAAAAGTAAGTTTAAATTAGTCAAAATTTGTTGCTTGTATCTCACTGAGGGTTATTGTTTGTCTGCATTTCAAACATGGCAGAAACAAGTAATGATGACAAATGTCCCATGGCTGATTTGTTGTAATAAAACATTTCTAGATTATCTTGACTTTTACTTTGACCTGTAATTAGTCTATAATGATGTTGTCTCTCAGCTGGGTACTTATGAAACTATATTTTTTCCCATAAATGATAAAGTCTTGCTAATTGCTACGGCTACTTAATCTCGGGATTCATGGGAAAACATCGGATTGATGAATGACTCACACAAAATTACACATCAAATGCACACAAGAGGGTACCGTGGATGGCCGCCTATTCGTCCTCAGGTTAACTGGGACCATTATATTTAGCCATTATTAATACATCAGGAAATACCTTGAGATGGTCGGTGCGAGGTGTTGTGTGAGGTGGGCGTGGTTCAACATGACAAAAGTCAGTGACGTGCTGTCAGGAGAGGCAGTTGAGGTTTGGCCTCACCTGTCATCATGAAAAGAAAAAATAAATGTAAAATGAAAAAAATTAATTAAATGGTCATATTTGTATACAGTGGTTTGTACCATAAAGTTATTTTCTATTTAATGTCACCAGTTTTATATTGTTTGTTATTAAAATTACAGAACTTTCATATTTACTATTCAACTGCTCAGGCAAGACGTGAAGTGAGGCAACAGCCAGCTGAGCCTCACCTTGGATTGCACAAAGACTTGGCTGAATGTGCTGGCATGCTATGTAGTGAGGCAGTATCGCTGTCTCTCTGTATGTCGTTATTAACTATAGCAATATTTTCATAGTTTAAAGGATGTATATAATATATAATGTAGCATCTTTTTGTCAACAAATATGTGGAATGTGATTCTTATGCCAAGCGATCATAAAACGGCTAAAAAGAGGCACTAGGTGAGACACGCAGTTATCTTGCCTCATAGTAGGGGGCGCTCGTGATCCCAAGGATCACTTCTTATGATTCAGCGGATGCAGAATAAGTGCTATACTGCAGACAAGAGGTAGCAAGTCAAGTGCAGCCATCCATTTTGTCCATTCACCTGGCCTTACTTTCGAAATGGAGGATTACATATCTAAAAACTATTAAAGCTAAAAGAAGACAATGAAAAATTCTACCAACAAGTCATCAATGCTTTTATTCAGAAGGAGCAGCGGAGGGACTTTATTTATAAGTAAATGTAAGAACACAATAACTTTTTTTTTCCAAATAAAATGTGCTTTTTTTGTACACCAGTTTGTATGTGTAAAGAATGCTGATATGAGATTTTTAACATAACCTGTTAATGGCTGTCAATCAAATATTGGATAAGATAGTCTGTAGGGTTTATATGTTTGTAAATCTGATTGTGATGACGTCAGTGCCTCACTAGCCACGAACCTCACCGCACGTCAATGACAAAAATCAAAGGGAAGTTCCATCGACAAGAAATTATGAGACACAACGATTGCAAGAGTTATTTGACTTTCTGTGCACTTTGTGAAGAAAATTACCCTTTTTTTGAGACGGAAGCATTCATGTGTCATCCATATCAAGAATTGGAACATGATGTGTTTTATCTTCCATAAAATAGGACTTACTGGTCACAGAACCATAGTTGGGTTCTGGTTCTGGTGTGGCTTCTGCTCATTTCATCGACAGCCCCAAATATGACAGCCACCGTCCAACACATATTCGATGTTGATTGGAGAGTACAAAGTCTTCACTGAGAATTTTTCGTGCACAAATCCAGGAGCCTCTGATGGCGTGAAAGGCTTCGTGTATAATGTGGTTTTTCTAGCCACTGGGTCCTCTTGCTTGTTTACCCCTGGAGCATAAAGAAAGAAGAAAGGAAGGCCGAAATGAAAGAAAAAGGAGAAATCAGTGCTGAGGGAGAAGTTTGCTTGAGGCCTTTGCCATGGTTGTGTATCTCCTGGCATTTGTAATTAGCACCAGGGCACCAACTGCACTGAGAAACAGATGCCGTCCATTTGTTTGTCACAACTCTTGCTTTCATTCTGTGTTGGCCAGAAATGGTGTGCCGTGCATGTGAGTGGACCTTTAAGGTTCTGTCCTTTGTACCGCAGCAAAGAAATGTAAAATTAATGGGGCAAAAGTGACGGGTAAACTGTCTAAGAAAAAAGTTCCTTGTTTGGTCATGTATCTTTTTGAGCTTTTACCAAATTAAAGAATTTTAAACATAAAATTGCAGCTCTGGTTATTAGATAATTGTAGGCTCCATATTTCCAGTTTGGTTTTCTCTGGTAATAACATATAAACTCATTGAAGTGTGTATTTTGAGATATTACAACTTAATGTGTGGTGTCTGTGTAAATACAGGAGTTGTGTGTGTGGGTGTGGGTGTGGGTGTAGGTGTGAGTGTGTGAAGATAGAAGTTAGAAGTACAAATGCATCTGTGCCTTTTTAAGGGTTGGAGCTGGGTGTGAGAAAGAGGCAGGATTCAATAATGACCATAGAACAGGGGTCCCCAACCTGCGGCCCGCGGGCCACACGCGGCCCGTGAGGCCTCTCGGTGTAGCCCGCGGGGCTCTGATTGAATTAATATTGGGTGCGGCCCACCTAGGAAAACCAGGGCTATCCCTGCGGCCCACGAAACCTCCCGTGCGGCCCGCGGAGATTGCATGAGCATCTGCAAGGCGCCCCTCTACTGTCTGTGAGCAGGTTATTCCCGACTTTCGGAAGCTAGCTTCTGCCAAGCAGCACCAGCCTTCTCATTAAACTAATGTCTGAAGATCAATTGTTTTTCTCAATCATTGTTTTTAGCAAAATTTTGCTAAAAAGGTGCATGCGGCCCGCGGGGGCCCTGGCAGGGAGGCCGTGCGGCCCTCTTGCTGGAAAAGGTTGGGGACCCCCGCCACAGAAAAACGAAATCATGGGAGAAACAGAAAACCAAAGCAAGTTTAACAAATGTTGCATATTTGCTTACATCACGTTTCACAGGGCACTCTGTGTGTATTAAAGCTATTGGCCAAATATTACATCATTTATTGCAAGTTACAAGAATAAAGATCTTTCTGTTATCAATGATCTAAGGGTCAAACCTGCAACAGTACCAACCACCAGTGACATAAGTGCATGCTGATTGGCTAAATGAAAAAGTTAAAAAAAACACAAAAAAAAAAAAACGCTGATGCTTTTTATCTTTATAAAGGGCCTGAAGGCCCTCATAGTCAGAAACAAATCTGGAGATGTGGAGGAAAAACAGAGAACAGAATGAGGCCAGGCAGGTATACTTGTCGCCTGAACAGAGGAAGGCATCAGATAAAACCCACAGGCGCTCCATGTTATCTCGATCTGTGCACAGCCGGTGGATTTCAATATCAGGCATTAAACAGAGCTGCAGCTTTTTGTTTTGTACCTATCAATAAACCCTTGCGGGACAACTTGCTGCCAGGTTGAATCACATGACACAAAACAAAGTAAAATGTGGCTCGCTTATATCACAGTGTTCCGATGACCACTGAGTGTGAAAGCACCTCATGTACAGTGACATGTGACTAATTTCAACGCCGCCCTAAAGAGGCTCAGACCAGAGGAGTTTTGCATCAGTTTGTGCTGATTTACATTTCCCAAGACAGACAGAGGAAACCTGCATGGAAATTGAGACACATCCTGACTCAAAACCTTCCAGACAACACTTTCCCCAGACAAAACAATTTGCTTTTTCGATTTTGGGGCATGAATTCATTTTCACGGCAGCACATTTAAAGACAAAAATACATTGGCTTAACTTTTCAAAGTGACATTTCATTTTCATTTGATTTAACCTTTGCTAACACCAGTAATCTTCCACAGACAGTGTCTCAATTTTCCTGAGAACTGTACTTCACACAGACTTGAATTAAGGTAAATATGGGACGTCTAGAGTTCTATTGAAATTCCCAAGGCCAAGAAGATTAAAATACACTAAAATCAGGAAGACCTTTTTTAGTGCCCTCAAAGTCATGAAAGTGCACCTATATACTGACATTAGTGGATAAAAGTATGCCTCTTATGATTTTTTTTTTCCTTAATTTGATGCCTTTGATGGTCTTCATATACAGTACATGTTTTTATTATTTATTTTATGTTGATACAAAGGACAGCGCAAGGGGAAAACATTAGTTAGAATACCAGTTAGAAGCTCCCGACCAGCTCAATAAATTTAAATGTTTAGCCATATAAATTTTTCTGTCATTTCCTAATGCTTAGAACATTTATCAGCCGACCTTTCCCTGTAAGTCACAAGCAGAAGTCGAACCGTGAAGGCACGACATCGGGCCCAGTGGTGAAAGCTGCAGGTGTAAATTAAAGTGGTCTCACGTGTTAAGCACCATGACCGACATCAGTCAGTGTTGAGCGTTACAGACAAATCTATTATCGTAGGTGCCACGTGGCGTTGGTGAGCTGTGGGATCAGATCGCACGGGTGAATTATTGCTAAATAATGAAAGTCGTGTATTACACTATCATTAAAGATTCAATCTATTTTTTAAATGTAGCACCTATTTTTGAGGTCAACATTACCACCTTTCTTTGGAAATGGAGCTGACCTATCATTACAATTGAGTGTTTTCTCCTGGGCCTACTCTTTGAAGTGCATTACACCTCCATAGTGTACTCTCCGACAGCGTCTACTTGACAGAGCCATCACTCTAGCTCCATTACACTCTGTCCACTCCTCCTATAATGCCGCTGCAACTGTTGAGCGGGATCCTGATGGAAAATGATATGCTTTGTTGGCAGCTCAGCCTTAGCTGCAGTGCAGTGACCCCTGACATGTCATAATTAAATTAAAGGAGGAGGACCTGGGGAAGGAGAAGTGCTTGTTTCTCCCCCTCGCATTCTCTCTAAGTGTAGTTTGAGGAGAACTTCCAAATATAAATGGTTTCATGCACTCGGATGATGTTTATATTTTAACTCATTTCAATTAAAAGAGAGAGGAAATGAAAGAACTGAGAAACAAAACTAGAAAAATTGACAATAAAAATGATTTTATCTTTTGAAATTCTGGAAGGAACAATATGACAGATGATAGAAAAACACCTGAAGTAAATGTACAGATGAACTCTCCAAGTCATCAACTTAGGGTGAAAAAGACTCCACAATGGTAGATAGCGATGCATATTCCTGCATGGAGCGTAACCTCTCAGGTTTTAAACTCCCTAAGACTTCTGTGCTCAGACACATTTGCAAAGCCAGCATAAATGCAGAACTGCACGTAAGGACTAAAAGAAAATAGGTCTGTTAAAGCTTTGCTGTCTCGAAAGAGGACTGCAGCAAATTAGCAATGAATGATGGTCAGTGGGTGGCTGGTTCAGAGGTGCGCTGGGCTGCGGGCAACGCCGAAATATGTTTCATGGATACAGAAGTTGTTTGTACCATCTGTGTTTGGGTCATCACTAAGTGGGAGTCACCTCAATGTCAAAACATTAATAGAACTGATTTGTCAAACTGAAGCTACCCTGAGTGCTACATTCTGTCACTTCAGCCGCAATTATTTGAGATAAAACATGGAAAATGTCTGCTTTCCTCATAAAAATACTACAGACAAGTTTAGTCGTTAACTTTGCTGTGTTTTAAGTCAGTAAAATAGCCGTAAGCTTGCTATGTTAACAGCGGCGGGGAGCATCGGGTGTCCACTACCGTTTCGTAACGCATTATGGGATACACTGACTGCACTCTATAGGCTAGGAATCCCTTCTTAACACTCAGGCACCCCTCCAATAAGGCCATTTTATTCCAGTACCTTATATGCTCATCCTCTCATTATAATAGATTACATCATCCATGCCCTTAAGAGACCAGCCGTTTCACTAATTACAGCCAGGGTTGAATTGGCAACTTTTTACCTGCACAATTAATCAAATGACTGAAACAAAGTATTAAACTTCAACTTGCTTACAGAAGCACCATTAATGTAAAATATATTCAGTGTTATGTATTAATAGCAAGAAGACTTTTCTTTTTTTTGTATGTTTTGCTTTTTTTTTACCGCCACTTCTGACTATGGTCACATAAACATTAAAATCCTGTTGTGAACTTGCCAAGCCCTGAAGCACAGCAGAGCATAATGCCAGTTTTCTGTGGGAGTTTTGTAATTCTAGTTAAATAAGGGGGAGGACCCCTTTCCCTCTTGGCACAGTAAAGTTTAATCTTTTTCTCTTCATTTCATTGTAGAAGCGGGGGAGAAGGAGGAGTTCTAACATCTTTTCAGAAAAACACTCCATTCAGCTGTTCCTGTCCATGGAGGTTTTTCCTCGAATTATCACACTATTAAATAACATTTTCACTTGATTTTAAAAAATGACACTTTTTTGTTTTCAGTCCTCTTCCAACAGCTGTGTTACTTACTATTTCTACGTTAACAAACAAGTGTTCTGTTAACGTACAACACATCTATATGTACAATAAGATGTTATATTGCTAAAATGCTGCAAATAACCAGGGAGGGAGAAAAATTAACTTTTGCTTTAATTATAATCTTGTAAATTACTTGAAAATTGAAAAGGCCCCATTTAAAAGACATACATACTGGATTTTTAGCAGCAGGCCTCACAATGCAGGATTTTACGGAAGAGTGTTAAGGCCACCCATGAGAAAAAAAAAAAAATAGAGGAGATAGGCTTCACAATACCTGCAATACTGTCTTTTTCTTTTTCGTGCCTTATCCCTGACTGACTTCTTTGATTTGCTGGGGAAATGCGTGTACTTGTCCTGCAAGACGGTGAAGCCAAATACTTCCCGTTTATACCCGTACGCACATGCTCAATGTAACTACCGCAGACACCGATGTCCGGAGCAATTGCTCGCAGACAGATGCAGAAAGTCCTAATATTGATAACTACAGTGTGTTTGTGATCTTAAGTTTCTTTGTTACTAAAGCCGAGTCAGAAATATAATTTCACTAGTTCATCTAACTGTCTACCCGGTATTTCGTAGAAGCAGTCACGTGTGCTGGTTCTTATAGTCTCAAAAAGTTGACTTTATTCTTGCCATTATATTTTGACTTTATTCTCGACATTGTATTTCGACTTTATTCTCAACATTTCAACATTATTCTCAACATTTTGACTTTTTTTTTTTCTTGAAGTGCATGATGAAAAAAAAATACTACCTCCTCTAATTTTTTTTCCTCAGGGGTGGCGCAAATACTCTTCCATAGGATTTATATGGTGGGGGAAACGCAAAGTTGATTTAAATTGCACTATATGTGCCGGGAAAGATACATTTCACAGTTAATGTCTGTTTCAAGGTGAAAGTGTTGTTTCCAGCCTTTGTCATGCTTTCTGCTGTCATATTTTTCTGTGGCACTATTCCAGGATGAAATACAAAAGGTCAGAAGTACATTTAATGGTATTGCTGATGGGATATACAGTATAATTATGTAGATATTGCTTCAGCAAAATTGTCTGATGGGCAATGCATTTTTTGATATTTTTGGTTCATTACTAACTGTAGTAATAAAACCATTGTGATGCTAATTCTACATTGGGTACAATAGCTGTAACATGTGACATTACAAATTATCGTGTTTATTTGAATATGTATCATACTTTTATTATGCAACATATGTAAATATTAGCCTGTCCTTGACCATAGGAATTACATTTCATTGGCATTTCACTTTAAAGTAACATGCCTTTCATGTGAAGTCCTGCCACTGGTTTCCTGGAAAATAATGTGTGAAATACAGTGGCCCTGTAACCATGAGTGCATGCTACAATTATTCAAATGGCAGCCCCACCAATTGCATCCACAGGATGTTGGCAAAGAAAGGAAAGAACATAAAAATAAGAAGGTTTAATAGTGCAGCAGGATCCAAGGCTCTCTTCATCTTCCAGAATATATTAAATACGTAACCAGCTAACTAGGGTCGTGAATTCTTCAAAGTGGAAATTCTTCCAAGCTGATTAAACTGCAGAGAAGTACTGGAGCATGGGTAGGACTGTACAGAGGAGATCCAGCGTTTGTGCTACAATGCAGTTAAAATTTGTCACTCTGGTTGAAGAACATTAAAAGGTTACATTCTACGTAAAACCCTTTCCCTGGTAAATGGCCACAGTGTGATGTATTTCACCACTCAAATTTACTACAAAGGGAGCAGACTAGGTCAGGCTGGACTTATGGAAGCTTTAAGTAAAGGTCATGGGATAGTAAGTGTAGAATTCTGCAGAATAAGCCGTCTTTATAGAATACATGCATCCATAGTCAATATTCAACAAATTCACTGGTAGCCGCTGTGCTTCCTCACATAAGGAGAAAAAGGAAACTGTCACGGCTCAGGAGAACATCTGGCCAGTTCAAGACACTGAGGTTCTCCAGTAACACCTTCCAAATTTTTCAGATACAGAAGGTGCCCAGTAACCATCACAAATTCAACTTGATGGGGGCGCGTGTTTTTAGCAGAACGCTAATGTGGAATCCGGGCAAAAGCAGAAGCAGGTTTCACCTTACTGTCGTTACAGAACGAGTTCTGGCCTGTTTCGACAGTTATAGAGCAGCATGACCAACGCTAAAGAGAAAAAGGATGGATTATGACAGTTTCATGGTCTTAAAATTTCAGACCCTGGGGCAACCATGGAGATGTGAATGCTCCTCTAAAGTGACCTGATATATTCATACAAATTCCAGGCTGTGACCTTTATTGCTAAGATCATTATTTATGAATATTATCATTTCATCTTGTAAAATAAGTTCAACCTACCTCGTGTCATCCTATATATGTGTGGAAACAGAGATCACAGGGAGTGCAGAGGACTTCATAATTCCTAACTAGTATTTCACTCTGCAAACATTCACTCAGATCTGCCTTCCTTAATGATACTCAGTGTTAAAGTGCAGTTTTCTAAACCAGGAAGAGTCTGACTCACTGGAATTTAATGCTGATGAGAAGCTGACGGGGCTGTCAGACTGCTCCAAATAGTAGATGGGGAAAAAAAAACAAAACATTTATATGCAGGCCTGATAGCAATTTTAGGAAAACAAACCCCATCTCTTTGCAAGCTTTTAATGACTTGGGGATTTGTAGATAGAGACAAACAGTGGGAAATAAGGCCTCTCGATTGAACCGTAATTTTATTTTCATTGCTGGAAACACAGTTTGTTAATGCCATGCTTATCTGGGCTTATTCAAAAGTCACAATCAATATGACTGAGCATTAAAAGAATGTGGAAGGCATGTGAGATTGAAATGGAATGCAATTTCCATTTAACCCGTAGGAAAAGATGAGCCTTTTCATTTTTACATACCAAGAATATTCAGTCTGTAAACATCAAGAGGGAAGTCAACTTGGCCTATGCTGGGAGGCTTTCAATTAAAAGTTGTTCATTAAGAACATTTTTAAGAAATTCTGCTGCGAACAAGTCGCTACCTGCCTCCAGTCCACTTCCATCCACTTCTCTGGCAGTAACATATAAAAGACAAGCATCTATAATGTATTAGCTGTAGCAGTATTGCATTATCGAACCAACTGTGGAAGGTCCTTTATCACTGAAATGCCACATGTGATTCAATGTAAAGAACAGAAAGAAAAAAAAAAAAATCAGAGCTCAGTCTGCGTAAGCCTTATAGTCTAATCAGTGACTTGCAGTAAATAATGATTCAGTGCCTCACCTGCGCTGAGCAGGATTTGCCTTGGAGCATGAATAAATATCCATCATGCAGATATTTTGAGAAACGCAAACCTTTCCCAGCATCTGAATAGCTGAGGAAGTTGCATCCACATGAGCGTGCAACTTCTATACAGGAACGCAGATAAACTGCATTGTTGGAGATCATTTGCTGGCCGCTGCAGAATGAAACATATGTTTAATTGGGTGTAGATTTGATTAATTGTGCAGTAATGCAACATACCATTTTTTTAAAATTATTATTCATAGCATACATTTGCATTTTAAACCAGCTGCTTTGCTTTGGCCCAGGAATATCACGCTGGAAAATTTGCATTGTTAAGGTCTGCACTTCAGCGTGAGGACATTTGGTATTTCCTTGCTGTAGATTATTTAATTTGACTACGTGACATTTATGACTTTTTTCTTTACATTGGCTCGCAATGACGGATCAATATTTTCGGCGTAAAAAGATAAATGATGCTCCCTGTGTGGACATAAAGCGTTGGAGAATGGGCAGCCAAGCAGATAACATCACTCAGTACACTTACCCTCTTTAAATCAGTCAATTAAGTCGGAGGCACACATACCTGTCTGCCTAATTATGTCCCCGGTGCTTCATTATCTCCATATTTCTTTTGTGAAGACAAAATATGCCAGATTTTACTGCAAAAAAAAATTGAAAATGCTGCAACCCCTCGGTGATGATTGAATGGTGACAAAAATAAAGGTGAGATCTTCAGATTTAGGATATTTAACATGAAAAAAAAAAGAACCAGAGACTGTGTAAGACACTGCTGTCATCAGTCCCTAAAGGTCTACTGTTGTGCTCATGCAAGGAGAAGAAAGGTGGTTACATTAGATACTCGGGGTACTTTTACACAATAAATGTGACAATGAATTGCGCTTCAGTTCTACGTAATAAATACAGCTGTGGTTACGACAGACAGTGCAATACAGCCACAGAATAAAGAGCTGGATGCTGACATATGATCCACATGTTTTCAAAAGTGACATGAACATGAGAGAACAGCACGTTAACCCAGCACTCATGTTGAACCGTCTCTCCAGAGCTGCTATGAAAATGAGGAAAAGCAAATTGTGGACAAAACATGAGTGAAATCCATCAGTGAACTAGGCCTAAAGTTGAATTCAGGGGGGTATTCACAACTGCCTGGCAAAATTCTCCTCAGGGGGATCAAGCAATGCCAGACAAGATGTATAATACATAAATTTACCCTTAAACATGAAAATAATTCACTGTTTGTGCTACAGTGATACATTTACTGTTACGGCCCTGGCCGTATCTGTGTTCTGCTGTCTCTGTTTTACGTTGTTTGTCCTTGCCTTTTGTGCCCGAGAAGGTGTTTGTCCCGGCTTCAGCAGCTTTGCCAGCCCTGCCTCCTCTAACGTGCCACCGGTGGATTGGTTCCTGAGGCAGAGCCCGGCAGATTTAAACAGGTCTCCCGCCAGAGGAGACCAGAACTCGATTTGGCAGCAGCATTTGGCTTTTTGGCGTTTTTTGCATATAACAAGCTTTGTCTTTGGCAGTATTCGGTAGTTTGTTTTCGTTGATTAGTTGTGTTTATATTGTTACCTAGTTTTCCTTGTGGTGGTCGGTTATTCTTTATTCACTGTATATACTTGAGCACTGTCTGCTTATTATTCACTCATTGTATATATACACTCAAGCATTGTTTGTTTCCTTTCCATTTGAGAAACGCGTTACCTGCTTGTCAGGCCTTTTTTTGTTATCTGTCTTGTTTACCTGCTCTTCAGGCCTCTTTTTGTTATCCATTTTGTTTACCTGAACTTCAGGCCTCTTTCTGTTCTACAACGGACGATCGAATTTTTAGAAATTTAATGAAAAACTTCTAAAAATTCGATCGTCCGTTGTGGGCCGTTTTCTGTTAAAGAGACAAAGTTTGTTTCCTTTTATCTCTCCTTTGTGTTGCGTCCCTGCTCCCCTAGAGTGGGGCGTAACATTTACGTTTTTTCAAATATTTTTGAGAGGTAAAATAAAAATAAATCCACTTCAGGTGTTATACATTTGCTTCTGATTTCATCCTGCCTGTTCAAGTGTTTTCTCTGGAGCCTTCATGGCTGCATTCTCTAGCCCAAACTCGACTTTCCACCTTGGCCCCGAATCGCTTGGTTGGAGAACGCAGGAATTATGAGTTAATTTGTGGTGGCGGATGCTGTTCCATTGGGTTAAATCAACTGGATACCAAATTGGAGCACTGATCCAAATTGTATTATAGGATTAGAAAAAGTGCCTCACTGCCATGTCAAAGAGTTCCTCCGGAACCCAAAAATGTAGGTTGAATACACACATACAGTATATATATTTTTTGTTTTTTTTTAAGTCAGAGTGGAACGGTGACCAGCTACTTTTCACAACATCAAATGATATCTGACTCCCACTGTGGCTTCTCCCCATTCATTCTTGCAGAAAAGAGTTTTTGTGCAACAGGCAGCCAAACACTCAGGACCACCTGCATCAATTTATGCTGATACATCTTCAGTGGATGTGGAATTTTTACATCTCCAATATCAGCCTTCCCAAGCTCAAAAAAACTGTATCCAATGTAAACGTTTTACCAACAATTACAGCTGGATTCTTGGCATCGCGGTAAGTATGGCAACATGAATAAATAATGCATCAACCACACAGTGAATCAACAGTGGCTGGTTAAGCAGGCATTTATAGACACATGTGGCCACTTTAAAAGCAAATATTCATGGGGGAACATGGGACAGTTCAAGAACTACTTTCCTTCACAAGGTTTTCTTTTTCTGGTTGTCACTAGGAGGAAATAACTCAGCCCAACATGAGCTTTTCATACATATGGGGGGGATGAGCTGCTTGGCGGAGGTCTGTGCATTCCGAGTGCTTCTGTAGTTAAATTTAATGATGCTGAGCGTTAAGTGTAAAAGTGCAATGGAGTCAATTGTCTCCAGAAGCTCAACAGCTAAGTCTGTCAGCTCTGTGGACCTATTTTCTACTTTGTCTGTTGCCCATCTCTGTTGCAGATACATGTTAAATGCCCATAGATGTGTTTGTGAGCGACTACAAACTGGCTAGAGTCTTAGGAGGTTTATTCCTTGTTCCTGTGGTGTGAACATGCCGATAAAAAGGTGCTTGATGTAAATAATACTAAGATCTGAGGAGAAGCCTCCTTGTGTGAAAGTACCGTTTGTTAGTCAACTGCAGGTTGCAAAATAAATCAGGTTATGTAAAAGCTTTGGAATAAAATGTCTCTAATTCCCGTTTGCTTTATTACATCTGAATACAGCATCCCATTGATTTTATGGCCCCAAGAACTAACTTTGAATCTTTTTCAACAGCATGATGTTGTGATCATAAATGATGGTCCCACTTAGAGGAAAACAGGCAGGGGGACATTTTAGGGAACATTTGTGAAACAAAATTTTGCTGTGTGGTATTACTGCATTCTCAGTGGAACCCAACAGGCATACATTAGTCAGCGTAGGTTGTCCCAAACCTTGTCCTTACTCCCAAAAGCCAGAATTGATGGGTTACAATGAAATGTTGTCATCCAATAGAGATGTAGAGATATCCAAGTAGAGACTACAGTGTTATATCAACAAATTAACAATTTTCTGTCACTGAGATCAGCATAAGCTAAATAATCAGCATAAACCAAATATAGTCCTGCGAGCCTGGCTAGAGTTTCATTTCGTACATAATTATCCTGGCTAATAAATAGTAAAGTACCACCACCATCTTTAGTTATTTTTTATTTATAAACTAATCTAGTCACTTTCCTAAAGTTTTAGAAGAAAGGTCAAAGTAGAAAGACATGTACTCGAACAGTGTTGACAACTGTGTGTCACTTCAGCCCTCTCCCCTGATTACAGTGTTTTCCACAGTGTTGCTAATTGGCCTGTTAATTGCCCCTATTTTCACAAATGCATTTGAGCATTGAACTGATATTCTACACAAATGAGCCCTCGCTGGCTTCATTCAGCTGGGTCCCAGCTGTTGCATCAATTCACTGGGAGAAAAATCCATAGGAGGAACACCAAGAATATGAGATTTTTTTTTTTTTTTTTCCTTTTTGTTATTGGATCCATAGCAAATCATGACCTTACAAAGAAGGAAAAAGTTGTAGAGTTGATTTAGTTACATAATGATGCAAAGTTGGTGTCAGCTGTGATAAAATTCAGTGATGCTAACTGTTAAAATCCACCATAGCTCCTCTCCTCTGCTCTACCTGTTTGTAAATGAGCGTGTGCATTTATTTTTTTTTTGTTTTTTTCTTGAATTGAAATTGAAATTCAAACAAATGCAGCCAAGGGAGCCACTTTTCCCCCTTTAGATAATTATATACAGTGGTCGCCAACACTTCGCATATTTAAGAGGATTTAGTTGTCAATTCTTTTAACCATTGAAGACATATTCTTCTGAGACTGGAAAACTGAATTTGATGGATGGGCCTCTTCAAAGGACTTTACAACCTTTTAGCAAATTTGAAGCAAGTTGGAGAAGAAGGTGTAAAGTTTCCTATTGTGTTTTAAAAGGAAAGCCTTGAAGGCAAAAATCATTTTTTTAGAACTGTCAGGTGCTCTCATGAATTTGTCCTCCACATGCCTGTGAAAGGGAATTTTAGAAATTTTGCACATTTATTAAAAGAGAAAGACAAAATATTGCATTGACAGAAGTAATTACCAGTTTTCCTACTGGCAAAAGTTCAGAATCACTTAATCACGAGCACTGGTTTAAGCAGACATCACTACCAGATATGACAGTCAGCCCAAATGTTTTAAGATTTAAATCATTGTCAGGTACAAGTGGTGCAGAAAAGCCAAATAAATCAGTGATTATTTATGCCTCTAATTCTTTGACTTTGACCACTGAGGTCATTGTATGTTTTTAGGGCTGTAGTTATTTTTTTCCAGCAGGATTTTGAAATAAGACTTCACAGACGGAGCAGATTTTGAAATAATCACATGTAAAGATTCAGAATGGGCAGAGGGATAACTTAAACTGATCCAGCTCGGGTTGTGATCCATATAGATTGCCAGGTGCTGCAACCTTAGGTATTATAGCAATACCTTATGTATTATAGTTAGCCTATGTTAGCTTCACTGAAAATATTTTCAGCGAAGCTAACATAGGCTAACTTGTGCTGTTAGCTTTACTGAAAATATTTTCCTTTTTTCATGTCGTTGATTTACAACCGCATCTATCTACTTTTACCTTTTGGTAGCATGTTTAACCTTGGTATTTTTCCACGCCTGTCACAGCTGCCGGTCTGCTCCGGCTCTCACCTTCCCCTTACCTGCTCATCTCATCGTTTCAGCTGTGCCACATTCCCTGATCAGCCACACCCGTGGCTGATCCGCCAATCAGCCGCACCTGCAAATCATCTGCCAATCAGCCACGCCTGCAGCGTTGATCAGCCTCACCTTCTCCTGGTCAACTATTTGACACAGCTATTTAAGCTGCACTCTTACAGAGACTCGTCGCCAGATCGTTGTGTTCTTTTGCCTGTTAATCCGCCACCACCAGGACCTTGTCTGTGCCTTATTTGAACTCTTCCTGTGCGATGCGAGATCCACCACCTGTGGATTATTGCCGTTAGTCTGTGATCGACCCAGCCTGCTGCTGACCTGCCCTTTTGAGCCTGTTCTTCCCCGGATTTCCCGTCAGCATTCTGTCCCCGTTACAGACTATTTGGATTATCCCCAACCTGGGGACTCTCGTCCTGGATTGTTCGGTCCCTGGGAGTTTAATGTTTCCTGGTTTACCTGTGCCGGATGGTTGTGTGAGCATATTTCGCTTTCATCCTGCGCACTGGCTTTTTGTTCAGTTTAAATAAACTTTTTATTTGCAAATCCTAGAGCGTGCTCTGCGTTTGGGTCCTCGATCCTGAACCGTGACAACGCCATGGTATTTTTGCTCTATTGTGTGATTGATGTGCACTTACAAGGACACTTCTGTGCGGATACATATGTTGAGGGAGTAAAAAAAAAAAAAAAAAAAAAACACCTCTGCAATGGAAACTTTTCCATTTTCTCAAGCGTTTTAATCTCACCACTGCTATCTGAGAGCGGGCCATATTCTGCGGGGCTGTATCCATGGAAACGCGCAATTATCCAAGGCATCAACAATTCATGCTGAATAATTTTAGCATCGAGTGAATGGGCATGATAGCAGCAGCCGTCCCACCCCACACATTTCATCGACCTCATTTAGCACTATGCTCATCACTCTGTTTAAGTGAAATGTAGACAATACAAATGAAGATACAACAGCGGATTCAGTCACCAAATTGCTGCACAACACTGAGTGGTAGAAGCGGGAATTAAGAGTGGTACCCCAACTGTCCCCTCTTTACTGCAAAAACTGAAAAGACCTGAAACAAGCTAATGATTTCAAGTTTCCTCCTGCATGGAGTTACTGTCAAAATTAATAGGCGAAAGCATAGTCAAGAAATCAGCAGGTGATGATAGTCAGGGTTTACACAAAGCCAACAACACAGCAGGTCCTGTTACATAATAAGTAAGCTAAATTTATTTATTTTTTTAAAAATCAAAGAATAGACAGAGATTAAAAAATGTCCTAAACAGCCACAAAACACAACAAAATAAGATAGCATCACAAAATTAAATAGATGGAAAGTTAAAAAACAAAAAAGGAATGGTTACTGCGGAAGACTTTGTGTCTGGCTATTTGCAGCCAGTTGCAAAAACCTAAAGTGGATTTTTACACAAAGATGGATATAGATCCAATTCTAACTATGGCATTTGCATATTGACACCAACAATTAACAACCCCGTCAACCTAATCAGGAGCTGTATTTTTTTAAAATCCTATTGTGATGTCTGGGGTGTGCAGGTGGCTCACACAAGTACTCCTGTTTTGTAACTCAGAGATTAATGATAAAAGGGGAAGGAATGTGAAAACTGTGCATTACATCGATTGGTTCGGTATTCTCACTTTTGCTTCCAGGCTGGAACTGAGTAACAGTCTCGGGAGCAACAGGATATAAAGAGCACATTTGCTCCCTTCAGGCTCGGACAAAATAATGTCCACCTAAAAGCACAAATGGCAAGTGCTTTACTGTGCTGTGCTGTGCTGTGTCAGGCTGGTGGGAGGTATCGGCGTAAGGCACATACATATGGTTACTTTCTGCTAAGCTAGAGATTGACCCTTAAGAGATCTAACCAACCAAACAAACTGCCACATGTCACAGCTGAAAATCACACTTACACTGAAATGACAGTGGGTGTAATGTTTTAATTGGCGACATGTGGCGCAGGAAACAGCAGGTATGATGTTCACTAAAAACTGATGATCAAATCTAGCAGATGGGAAGTGGTAACAAGTGGCCAGGATGCATGTTAATTAAAATAAGCCGAGATCAATGGGAGGTGGTCCCGAAAAAGTGGAGCTGAAACATTTAGCTTCTGCTGCATCTGGCTGCAGAGTGGTTAATGAGCCAATCTATTTAGCAGATTATTTCCAAAAGCAGACTTGTCTTTAAGTGGTTCTTGGAGAATGTGTTGGTTTTAATGAAGTTAGTTAATCAAATTTAATTAATTTGAGTAAGAGCAGGACTGATTGCTCTGGGGAGTAGCAAAAACAGTGATCATGTCGTTCTGCATGCACATATGTGAGTCATAGCATTAATGGCTAGTCAGGCATGCACTTTTGTAGCCCAACATCTCCACACCTTTGCTTTTGTTCCTTCCAAATCACCCATTTGGCTTTTTCTGTGCCTTTATTCCCATGTAGAATGAAAGAAGCAGATACCCTCTCCTGTTGCTAATCCCCATGTGAATTAAGACCGCATGGGGACAGCACCGCTCTCCTGAACTGTAGAAATCCATTAGTGTCAGTGTTAACGCAGAGCCACTGTCTGCTCATTACAGGCCAGCTGTCTGGCTGGCTCAGGATTGTGGGGCCTGCTGCTAGCTCGGCTGACGGACAGTAAAACTGGAAATGGACAACCACTGTCTCTACAACGCCTCAGGGAGAAGGCGTCAAGGGAGAGAGGCAGTGGTGGGAGTTGCTTTTGATTAAACGAGGCAAAAGTTACACTATCAGGGTGAGTGTAAACAGCAGACGGCCTGAGTCCTCAGTGAAGACACACGGGGTCTTGAGCCGAGAGCGGTCTTACTCAACAGGCCACAGGTGTTCTGGGAAACAATTCAGGGTTTAGCATCATACACTCCTGGGATGGAGTGATGGTCTCTGAATTATAAACATTCCTTCCCTTTTCCAACAGATTGTCTTACACTCTAATGGCTCTTACCCATCATAGTGGGAAAAAAGCAGATGATTCTGTTCAAGGGCAGAAACATTGAACTGTCTGGGACTGTCTAACCAAGGTCCTTGCACCTGCAGCAGTTAATTTTGGCTAAAGGATGCGTTTTGTTGCGTTTTGTCAGTTTTGAAAGAACATATTCCTCCATAAATATCAATACAATTTCCTACTTGAAGGTGAGGTGTTTTTTTTTGTTTGTTTTTTTGTTTGTTTTTAAAACTTTAGGGCCTCAAACACCAGCATATAAATGTAATTTTCATACAACATGTGAAGCATTTTGTTCGCTAACAATATTAGCCCCATATTGCCCGTGGAGCTAAAATTATGGCAAGACTTTCCAAATGGATGAAAACACTGTTAAAAAGAGATTTTAAATATTGCCTGTGATGTATGAGCAAAGTTTCCACAGAGTTTGCTTGTTTACTGGTGTCAATAACTAAGAATCCAGATATGTTTCACACAAGGGTAAATTTTATAAACTCACACCAAAACAATTAAAATTTAATCCCTCACTCTCTTTCCAAAGCAGGTAGCCTGGGTCATGCATGTCAACTTGTTTTAAGGGCTAATGGAGATGGTGAAACTATGTAGAAAGGAAACATTGATGATACCTAATTCACTTCAATATTTGTGCTTTCTTCTGCTTCCCTATAAATAAAGTCTGCCTGCATATAGCCCTGGTGAGCCTGATAGACACACCCATTTTAATGGACACTTCTGAGTCTCATGCTGGATGCAAGATGGAGTCATTCCTTTAGGTGTGAAAATGAATCGCAAATCCCAAATCTATTACTACAAAAGCTAAGTGTGCACTGGTTGGCACATCTGAGTGGCAGTAAAAAGCACTATGACTGTGTATGAATCAGGTAAATATAAAAGCAGGAAGAGTGCCATCATCCATCAATGATGAATATAAACACACGACACAAATACACTATTTCAACTCAGAAGAGGAAGTATCATTACTGCAGCAGTGAAGGATGACATCAGACTTAAATGTCATAAAAGTGTATTAAAGGTAAATATTGACTGATGCAAAATAACTCCAATTTTGGTGTCCGTGCCCTCAATCAGGATGAACATTCTTCACTGATATACTCATCTAAACAACCTTGGAAGGCATCATGAGCCATTTCTACCTTGAATTTGGGATTATGTTTGTAAAGACAGAAGCAGGGATAACAAGAGATTTGGCATATCTGCTTTAAGCGTTTGAGTGCAGATGTGAAGGTGAAAATGGAAATTCCAAAGCCAAGGAACAGCTGGTGCCCCATTTTATCCCAACGCATACTTTATCCACTTTCTTCAGGGAAATGTTCTCAAATGAAGGACAGCAGAATCCACCCGAGATGTAATGTGTATCTCACGTTCTTCAGTATTAGTTAGATTTTTTTCCACTGGTGTACTAAAAGCACTGACTTTAAGTCTAAATTGCTAATTTGCATGAGAACAGTAAATTATGTCTGCCCATTAATGAAGCATAAAACACTTTACCTAATGGCCACTTATCTCCAAGGTATTTTGCAAAGCAAGACACTCAAGGTTGATGGCATTGGCGGGTATCTTAAAGGCATTGTCTCAACGGCGCCAGTGTACAATGAGCTACAGTTAATTATATGCTCACAAAAAAGTCTACTTAGTGCTACAGCAACCAATAAGATGGAAGTTTGACAGGCAGCCTGACAGCGGCACAGATTTTCAACATTACGATGTCAGAACCACTTAGAAACTTGGCAAGACTCTGCAATATTTTTGACGTTTTTGAAGATTAAGATTCAAACTCCTGTCCTGGGGCTTCACACTGGCTATCTTTAACGGAGCTACAAAAGCAGTATTTGTCAAAGCCATTGGAGTTTCATTGTCAGCCGCCTCCACTGCTTCTTCTACACATCAAAGCTACAGAAATAAAATTGTGTGAAGACAAGTGTGAATCTATATGTGCATTGAACCACGTGTGCTCTGCTTGTGGATTGTGTTTGAACAAATCAGACACCTCTCCTTCCTGTTGACACTTTCTGTTGAATGAGAATGAATCAGAAACTAGCTCTCTCACCCAGCTTTCTTTCTCATTTATTTATCCTTTCATGCAAAATTAATAACATGCTGCAGTTAAATGAAACATCTATTTTTATTTGTTACACTCATCAGCCTAATCTTATTTACACCGCAAAGTCAACCAGTGGCGCGATGCATAATTGCCAGGAATTTATCAGAAATGTCTTTTTGCATCATGAGTGTTTTGGTTCCGCATCATTTGCGCAGCAGCCATTAGTGCATGCCACTCCAACTCATGTTGTTGAGCATGCACATGTCTGTCCATGCGTGTATTCATCTCTTCCTGTAGATATTCTCCTAATGGCCACATCAAATTTTCAGCCATTTTGGAGGCTTATTACAAACAAATCACCCCCATGTTTCATCTGTTTTTCAGTAATATAGCATCTTACCACCATGCCTTGTTTATCTGATCATTCGCTGTCCTGTAATTTTTTTATAAGGATAAAAGGAAAAATAAATGCACATTAACTGCATCAGAGCCATGGAGCATCCGCTAAAGGCAAGATCATCTGCGTAGCCTATTAGCAACATGAACGTCAAGGCGTTTCATACACAGAGGGATTTTGCCATTTACTGTATGCTCTCATCTGTTTTGCAATTAAATTTCTGATTTTATATCAAAAAAACAAAGAGCAACAACATTCTTTACATTTACAGTCAGTCATGTTGGATTTGATTAGAAAGCATTTAGTTAGCAAACAGACACATAACAATATTGCTCCTTCATAGAATAGTCAGAAACACACTACAAGCAAGCAATGAGAAAAACTCACAAGATGATCCATTCGTCATGTAGCTCAAATGGGCCTACAGGCTATATGACTAGACATCTTTGTTTACTTTAAAGGGATAGCAAACAAATTTAGATCACCATGGCCAAAACGATACAAGTTATGATACAATATGAAGTAAAGTCAGAGAAGAAAAACCTAGAAATTATAGCAACACGACCCACTTGGTCTGCATAGGGCCTGTGGTCCCTCTCTGCGAAGTTATAATTTTTGGGAGGTGTGTGGCATATCTCTGCATCAGTTCCAGAGGTCCAACAGATGACAATGCACCCCCCCCCCCCAACTCCCAAGCAAGACAGACAGGGGAGCATAAACTAGGTTTTAAACAGCTTGATTAGCCTCTGCCATGTTTGCCTCCACAGACTCAATGTTTCATCAGGCAGGGGAACTAAAAAAGCACCCCATCATCCAATCAAAGTGGCCTAAAATCATTTGCCCCATCCTTGGGATGTCTTGACACAGAAATGAGTGGATTTCAACCTGAGCTGCAAACAGCTGTGGCAATTGTTGTTGTTGTTGGCTTGGTAATCAGAGAGCAGTCTGAGCAGCAGAACTGGAGGCAGCTGATGTTCTTGGGGGTCATTAATTACCTCATCCCAAGCCTTTATTAGCTTCTTAATGGATCTAATTAGTGCATATCAGTGCTCTGATTACCTCCCGTAAGCTATGCGGCGAGGCTTCATACGTGTATACACAGATGTGTTTTCCGTGTTGGAAAATTAAATGTTCAGGACTCAGATAACTTACATCTCAGTCTTTAAAAGCCATCAAATTTACATATATA
>BJFM01001693.1:93140-103785 GCA_016586285.1 Arothron firmamentum
ATATATATATATAAAGCTGTTTGGAGCAGAAGGTAAGTTGGTTCATCCTGGAAGGAAAAAAATAGGATAAAGTTCTAAGTAATAAAATTCATTTATTCTGCCACATCTGTATTTTCTGCTTCTTAAATTTGTACAATGTCTGATTTTTAGACCTTTAATTTTGATTTGATTTTTTTTTCTAAATATAGCCCAGTTGTGACATTCCTTCTCTTTCTATCCATCCTGAAGGAAGAATGGGCAGTCATCCTGCAGTGCTTGGGGAGTCTTTGGGGGTCGAGGGACTTGCTCAGCAGCCCACAGTAGTGAAGCCACTCCTTGGAATTTCAACTGGTGATTCCAACCGGTCTGCTCCTCTAGCTTACAGGAAGTTGGACCAAACAAACCTCTCCAATATTGGGGAGCTGCAGTATCAGTTCACACAGTTAAGTATTGCATCATTTTCTGTTTCTGCTCTGTCCTGCTTGTTCTCTTCTTCTTCTGGTGCTTGAAAGTTTAGTGACTGCACAATCCTCTGGATTCTATACTTCGCTCTGTCTCTTTCGCTCAGCTCAGCTCAGCTTACTGTTAGCATGGCTGATTCCACTCCCTCTTCCTCTGATTTGCCTTCTCTGACCTTCTGAAAAATGTGTGAAATGTTTAGCTACTCCTCTCCCTCCTTTAGTGAGAGTCAAGCAATTTGAAAGTGTAGCTTATTTACAGCTCTGGAGGCAGGGCTTAGCGAGCTTGAGGCTCGGCTCTGCACAGGAGATAGCATTGTAGCCGCTGCAGCTAGCCAGCAGCGGTTAGCCTGTGTGGACCGGCCTAGTTTAACTGCTGTTAGCTGTTCCCCCGCAGCCCCCGAGCAGCCGGGTAGTCAGGGTGGTTGGGTGGCGGTTCGAAGGAAGTATAGCCCAAGACAAAGGCCTGTGGTTCACCACCAACCGCTTCATGTCGCTAACCGGTTTTTCGTGAAATGTATCCCGGGGGCCAGAGCGGACGACATAGAGGGTAACTTAAAGCAACTGGCGAGAGATAAACGGAAATACAGTAGGATTACGATTCACAATTGGCATTAACGACACCTGGCTACATCAGTCGGAGATCACTACAATAAATATGGAGTCGGTGTGTTATTTCGCCAAAACAATGTCAGACTCCATAGCGTTCTCTCGTTCCCTCCCGAATCTGACCAGTTAGCTGCATGTTATTGCTCAGTCGCTGGCTGTCAAGGTGGTGTCCAGACAATAATGTGGCCTTCATAGATAATTGGGAGACATTTTGGGGAAAACCCGGCCTTATTAGCACAGACCGTATTCATCCCACCCGTGGTGGTGCAACTCTTATTTCTGCCAACATAGCAACGTTTATTGCACAACCAACTCTCTGACAACCCAGGGAGGCCAGGAGGCAGAGTTGCTGTCTTACATGCTTCTCTGCTGCTTCCGTAAGACTGCCGCCCTCCAGTAAAAACAACGAGATTAGAAACGCTAACAGTAAATTGAACTTTAATAATACAATAGAAGTAGTGTCCGCCTCTCGTCCTCCCACAATTCATCTAGTAAATATGCTAAGAGGTGTTCATAAAAATAACCTTATAAAAATACACACCAGTAAATACTGAGAAACAACAAATAGAACAATTAGATGTGGTTTGTTGAATATACGATCTCTTCAGTCTAAATCTCTTCTAGTTAATGATTTAATAACATATCATTTGTCTATGTATGTTAGTTTAAATGAAGCAACTCCGTCAAATCATATCAACTTCAAGTTCCTCGAAGCGCAGGCAAAGGAGGTGGAGTGGCAGCAATCTACCACTGCAGTCTTCAAGGCAATCCGAAACCTAAAGCTACCTGTAGCTCTTTTAAGAGTCTCACTGTCAGCCTCTCATCACAACTGGAAGTAAGAAAAAGTTTCTGTGGTGTATCGGCAATCTGCGGCTGCTTACATACAGTTCTTATCTGAGTTTTCAGATTTCATATCTAGTTTAGTGGTCAGTACAGATTAAGTCATTATAGTGGGCAATTTTAACATTCATATGGATGATGATACTGACGGCGTTTAACTCAGTGTTAGATTCATTAGGTTTCTCTCCGTTAGTAAATGAACTGGCGCACTGTCATAATCACACCCTGGATCTGGTTCTCACCTATGGTTTAGAAAATGAGACCCTGTTAGTTGTTCCTCCAAACCCCCTTCTCTCAGACCACTCACTTATAACCTTTGATTTCACTCTAGCAGACCGAGCAGCACATGACAGGAAGGTTTACTACAGCAGATGTCTCTCTTGTACTGGTGCAACAGATCATAGTGTTCTAAATGTTACTCCTTGAATTGATTGCTTTGTCAATGACAATGCAGCCACACTGCATGTAGTTTTAGATTCAGTTGCCCCGCTGAAGAAGAGGTCCACACAACATAGAAGACTGGCTCTGCGGTATCACATAAATGCCTGAACTCTGAAGCAGGCATCAAGATGGATGGAGAGGAAATGGTATTATTCCAGATCAGCTGATTCCCACAGCGCTTGGAGAGACAGCTTATTGACATATAAGAAGGTACCTTCGTAGAGCCAGAACAGCTTATTACTCATCACTAAGAGAAGTAAACAAGAAAAACCCGCGTTTTCTGTTTAACACCATAGCCAAGTTGACAAAGAGTCAGCTCTGTTGAGGGCTGATAGGTCTAGTTACAGTCAGTTCTCACAGCTACAGGTAGAATATAGTCATCAAACTTTTATTTTTCAAGCTGTTGCATAGCTATTCTGCTATAGGCCTACAATGCTGGGGACACAAACATGATCCACTGAGCAGTTCCCCACCTCCTCAACACCAACCACCATCTCTACTCCCTCACCTCCTCTCCTTCTCACCAGGATTATCACTGTGTCCAGGCTTCCTCGCTGTTTCGTGTCTCTCTCTCCCCCTCTTCTCTCTCTCTCTGTCTTTCTCTCTCTGTCTTTCTCTCTCTCTGTCTTTCTCTCTCTCTGTCTTTCTCTCTCTCTGTCTTTCTCTCTCTCTATATATATATATCTTTCTGCAGATCTCCCGTCCCCAGATCCTCATACTGTGTGGATTCTAGCCTCTGACAAAACCAGTGTCCACTGTCTGCACCTGCCTGTGCCCTCTTTTTTATAAAAACCTGTCTGTGCTATATAATGTATTATGTATATTATATTTGCTATGTTTGTATATTTGTTTCTCTCTCTCTCTCTCTCTCTCTCATTCTCTCTGTCCTGTCTCTCTCTTCTTCTCCTCCTTTACCCAGCCAGCATTTAGCAGGGTTGTTTTTCCTTTTTAGCCTGGTCCTGTTCAAGGTTTCTTCCTGTTAAAAGGGATTTTTTCCTTGCCACTGTGCTTATCTGGGGGTTTAGGCTCTCGATTTTTGCCTCTGTAAAGCACCTAGAGATATTTTTATTGTAAAAGGCACTATATAAAATACAATGTCACATCTAATATATTGTATATCTAATTATTGAAATGTCCTGTCATCTACAGCCTATACTATGCCATCCAGAAGTATTCCAACCACAAGACAGCACTTAATGTTAAAAGACAATCATGAATGATACTACAGAAAAAAATAAATAAATAAAAAAATCTTAATTTTACTTTTAGATTTATTGGGGGGGATTGGTTAAACCTTGAACTTGTGAAACTTTTATGGAAGCCTTAATGTGCAGATATATCAGCATTTGAGTAATTATTGCTTCTTTCTTTCTTCTTTTTGTGTGGTACAGAGAACCCATGCCAAGCTGCACCTGCTCAAAGGTCACATTTAGTTAAAACTATGCAAAACATTCTGATGACACAAGTTATCACACCTTTATATGCGTAGGAGCGCTTGTCGACATCCTGAAGCCTGTGCTGTAATTACAGGGCACAGTTTTGTTGTCTGACCTTTCAACTTCCCCTGCTGTGCGAAAGGTGAGCGTTTGTGCTCTGCACTCGGTTTACTCAGCAGAACCTCCCAAGACCATGCTGTGTTTGCAGAATCCCCTCTTTATGTGCCTCAACATCACCTCAAACATTTGATGGATGGTTCCAGAGAAACCTTGTGGCCTCCAAATAAGCTATAATGTAATTCCACTTCTTGTGTGATTTCCCTGCGTGACCCTGTGCAAGGAACAATCAGCAAGTTTCAGCAAAACAAGGTGCAAAGGTTCAAAAATCCCTAAGGTTGGAAAAACACAAAGATAAACTCAGACTAGACTGCGTGACCCTATAACAGACCAAATCCAAGGCCAGTTTTGCAGAACATGTCAGATATTGCAATCGAGAGATGACTTAAAGCTATTTATTGCAAGACAATGTCGACATGTGACACACCCAAAACATGACAGTTTGCTTTGATGCAATTATACTGAAATGCTCTGCTCAGCATGCTTGTTCCCACTACAAGAGGGAAAAGTTCTACTGTTGCGGCTGCTGTAATCCTGTGAGTGTTGCTTTCATTCCCATCAATCACTGTGATCTCACAAAAAAAAAAAAAAATAAATAAAAATAAATCTGTATCTGAGACATATTGCCTGGATCTCAATTTCAGCTGATGTTATGAGAGACATCAAAGGCACGTGCCGGTGCATACAGTATTTATTTGTGCAGATTACAAATGCATGAACTGCAAAATCATTGCCTGCTTATGCTTTTTCTCAATCAATAACACAGATTACACTTTTGGACTGCTCATTACATTTGAAAAAGAAAAACAAGCCACAAAACTTCAGGCTAAAGATTGTTTGAGGCCAATTTTAAAGGCCAAGTGTGTAGGTTTTGGTCATATCCAAGGGTAAGAATAGAAATTGTCGGATTTGCCACCTGTGCCCAATCCAGTCTAAGGCGAATAAAGAGACTACAGTGGCAGCGATCTAGCAAAATATATTATGTTACCTTCACCTTAAAGTATTAGATTAGCATTTGTTAATGTTACTCATCATCTAAAAAGCTTTTTGTCCATTCTGGGCTACAGTAGTAACATGACTGGTTAATTTTATATCCCCCATATCAATATTTTAACAACAATGTTAAACTTAAGTTAACAGTAAAGCAGTGATTAGCACGCTAAAGCTATTACAGACTATTGAAAAAGAAAATCTCGGCATACTACAATAATTGCCTGACAATTGGTAAAGACATTTCTTTTAATTATTATCTACTAAATTTTTATTTAGAGTAACACCACTCCAAGGCTGCTAAAATTTTGTTGTATTTTTTTTGTACAGTGACAATAAAGTCTTCTGATTCTGATATTAATACAAAGATTAGTGTTAAGATCTGTACATCTGAGCAGAGAGTCTTTGTGTCCTGCTAATCGAGTTCACACAAGTGTGCGTTACAGGCCTGCTTTCTTTAAATAGTTATTAAAATTGTGAAACACCCTTGAGCAAAATGATTACCATGATGCTGCATCCAAGTTAAGATAAGTTCTCAATTAAAGGGAATGTCACAATCAATTGAAGGCAGTGAAAAGGAATAACATCCATGGTGGAGGTCCCTGAATCAACTAAAATGTAAACAGTACCAAATTTCTACCTGGATAATTCAAAACTGAACTGAAATATAGAAATTGATTCTATCACAATAAATAAAAGAAAGACAAATGTGTTTACAGCTTCTGTTTTGGCTATTTTAGCATTGTGTTGCTACATTTACAGACGCTTGTCTAAAATTCCAGGAACTGCAGCCACACAGGAAAGAAGAAAAGAAAACATTTATTATCACAGCCCATTCTGGCTATTTAACATCCAAAAAAATCCTACCTGAAAAATGTGCACAGATAAAATGAGTTTTGTGGTTGTGGGTGTCTGGCAACATCAGACAATATACAGCATCTATATCAACTAAGTTGTGGTTTAGCTTAAAGATTTTCACTTTCGGGGGAGAAATGGCACGACGGGACTCAGACATGTTTTTACACCCTAAAAAAAGTTATTGCAAGGTGCCACAAAGAGTGGCACCTTGCAATCAAACAGGATTTGATTAACCAAGTAAATTATCTATTTGGGCTGGATTCACACTAGAGTTTTTCAATTAAGACGGAACATCTTTGGCAGTGCGAGGAAGGGAAATGATTTTGTTCAAAGATTAAACTTTTTCTTTGGTTGTCGGGAAAAAAAAAGACTGCAAAAAAACTTTCTTTTATCAATAGCTCAGACTCTGATGGAATTTGTTTGAGCGATGCTTCCAGTTTTGTTTAAGTGTTTTTACCTTGACGCATGTGACAGCTGTCTTAAAAGAACATACAAGCACACCAAAAAGAAGACAAATTATCTAAAGCATCTTATAATGGCTGACTTTTGGCCTTAACCCGCCACTTCAGTTCAACCATATTTTACATTAATTGTTTGGAAAAGGGCAGGGCTACAGAGTTTTATCCAAAGATTCCACTTATTGCCGAAGTAAATAATGACCTGGAATCAGCTTAGCAATTTGATGAAACATAATATATATACTGGTGGACTTTTGGAAATAAAACCCTGTATGCTTGTGTTAGTATAGTTAACTTGCTATCTGCTCTCCCTGAAGTCACTGAAATGTGACCCTTGCCAGAACACCAGGTCAAGTGGTGCAGCCTGTGGATGTGGACACATTCATACATGCTCTCTGTGGATGTAACACACAAAAAAGAAGAATCCAATCCCCTGGTTGTATTCAAGGTAGTTGAGAGTAGTTTCCTAGGCCTAACCCTAACCCTCTTTTTTCAGATGCCATTCCAGCTCTACTGAAGACAAAAAAGTGCTCTGAGAATAAGATCTTTCCCAAAGTTCCACCTTCCACTGTTTGACACAGCTCTTATTCGACAGAGAACATGTGCTTTCTGATTATTTAACACCACAAAAAAAAAAGCTAAAAAAAAAAGAAAAGCATGAAACATTGCAACAGCTGATGGCATAGCAAGAGGATAATTGCCGGCTGTGACTTTTTAGTGGACAATTGCACGCCTCATCGGGAGGCGGCGTCAAGGGCAGATCTGTAGAAGTTACGGCCGTCCTTTTGAAGCCGCTTTTGCGCCATTTATGAAATCTTATGGCTTTGGAGTTGTGGATCAGGAGTGGGGGCAAACTGGAAATGTCAGTGAGGAAGAAAGCGTGCTCCGGCCCTTCAGGGTCAATCCACACATAATGGAGGAAAGATGCAGCCAAACATACTGCCACGCTCTGCCATGCATGTCAGCAGATGGGGGACGTTTTGAATGTTGAAATTCACATGTGTGTGCTTGCATAATATGAGACACCTCATTAATGCTAGATTACGAAATTTTAATTGCATGCCTGCCCCCTTAGGTGAACTATAAATTTGGCTTATATTTTTCCCCCATTTCTTCGTCATTAAAAAAGTGACTTCTTCTTTTTTCCCTTTATCTCTTACATCTCCAATCCAATTTGCCGGCTGTAATTATTAAAGTGTGGTGGCACTATTTGGGATTGTCAAATACAATTAACCTGAAAGACCTCAGCATCGCAGTTATGGCTGATTTTCTCACTGTTCTTATAATCATGGTGGCGACAAAAATTATAGTTACTAATAATTTCAATTTTGGATGGGCTTTGTCCCTTTTTGTTGCGGTGCGGAGCTTTGACCGTTGATATGCGAGAGAGGTGACGGAATTGCTGCCAGGTCAGGACATGTGAAGCTCTGAGGTCCAGTTATCTCACAGGTCAAGACAGAACAGCAGTTGAATCTTTTGGACCAGAAAAGAGACGATCCTTCTGTCAGAGCTGTGCCTCGACACCAGCAATGTATTCCATGGTAAGGCTATAGTTTTCTTTGAAATTAGAATTGCATCCGAGGTAGAGTTACAGATTTATCAGATATTCAGTAGTATGAGGGAATGAAACCTTCTGCCAAAACTAGGACAGTCTTTCTACATCTAGATGCATGAATGTTGACTAAAAATACACAAAATGTAAAGCTGTCCTCTTCAACTGACTCACGCAGGAAGCTGGTGTTTCCATTGAATGCTAAGTGTCACCAGTCATTCCCAGTAGGACACAGAGGGTTTAGCTTAACAGCTCTGTCTACCTCTCTAAGTTTGTATCTGGTTAAGACATGAAAGGCACTTAAAAAAACACTGGTCGGGAGTGACCCGAGAGAAGAAAAGCTGGTTGTTGATTATCAGAGCTTGCATGAGGAACACAACACGGTGGATGGGAGTAAGAGGACACAGATGTTTATAGTCAAATGCTTAGATTTTCTGGCTAAGGATGTCGATGCATTCCAACAAGAATCCAACATTACTGTGAAGGAAGGCTCCATATTCTAGTGCAGCCATTGCTTTATTATTTATATTACATCCATACCGCTCACATAACTCGTGAAACTTTGCCCAAGGGCAAAATTCGCTGTTGTTAGAACTTTGTGGGTTCTCCTAATAACATAAATTTCATTAATTCTCACACTAGTACCTACTATCTAAAGAAAATCTACTACTGGTGATAACCACCAACAGTGTAACTTCTTTGGTATTCAAATAGCATTAGTCCATAGCGCTACATGTATACACAGTACATTATAACACGATGAAGGTATTCACCAGCTAATCTCATCTCCTCCCCATTTCTTTTCAATTTTTACCAAAAATGCTTGCCATAAAGCTGACCTTCAGCAGAGAGGCATATCACCTGAGAGGACTGTCTGTTTACTGAAACATGTGAAATGAGAAGTGAAAGTGTGAATGGGGCTATAAATCACAGTGTACGTAAATCCAATCCAGTCTCTTGGGGTTTTAATTCTTTGCACTATCACACTGAAAAGGAAGCATAGCAAGCATGTTTGTTATCACTCTCATTTCCAACATCACAGGGGACCTGAAAAGCTCATCTCCACGTCGTGACAAGACCCCTACAAAACAGTTCTGAGCATCAATATCGTCGGTGCTGGTAAAGTATCCCACCATCCTGTTTTATGGTGACAGACCTATACTCCTGATCAACACCTCATTAAGCACACTCAAGGCCTGGTTAAAGTCCAATTTGGAGAAGATTTCCCAAGACAGTAAGAGACTGTGGACACGATCAAGGTCAACACACACACACACACACACACACAAACACACACACACACACGGTCTGAATAACAGGCATGCTACACAGGTCCATAATCTTGGAGTATCCCAGTGGAGAAACATCCCCTTTATGAGTTTTAGGGTGATTACTTTCTTTCATTTGCACTGACTATAAGAACTCTCTCTTCTGTGTTTGCATATGTGTGATGGCCAGTGTGTCGCAAATTGGCTCTGAGGCCAATCACATCAGACACATAATGATTTAAATGCAATGTGCTCCCTTAAAAATGTATTCCAATTTGCCAGGGACAAGAATAATTCAATGCATCTTGCAGAAAAATATCATGTTACGAGATCATTAATATCAAATGCAGTTTAGATCAGGTTGCTAGGGAACCTAACTACTGATTTTACTTAAATCAGCGCGAAAATTGCTGAAAATGAAGGTAGCTCAGTTTAAATTTCTGCCCAGAGGCCCATTCCTAATGCAAATGTTGCCAAGAACTTTCTTGTCAATATTAACTGTTCAGAACAAGATGATGTTGACAGATCACACGTTTGTCTTGTTTTCCCAATCAAATGTGCTGTTGCAGGCAAATCCTCAGCCAAATTTAGAGTATGATTATTTTGCCAAGTGGCAAAAGCAGGTGGAAACTGGGGATTAAAAAAGATAACACATTTAATGCAAAATGTGAGCAAAGTTGCATCCTTGCATAAACAGCTGAAAATAGGGAAACAGGGTGTTCCTCAGCACTTTGGCGTGTTCACATCAACGTCAACCACATGTAGGAAACATCATTCCGAATAGGTTCTAATCACCGAGCAGCTGATTTGTTCAGTGCATGGAGCATTACAATAATCAATATGGGATGAGATTAACGCACAATATGGAGCTCAATTTTAATTTTAAATCAGCTGTGAAAAAACAAGGTGGATCACAGTATGGATAGCAATGAAGCACAGTTGAGACTCGTGTAATGCGTATTTATGATCTGGATTATGCAAAAGAAAAAATCTTGGATTGTTGATATGAAGTGGTGTGAGGACTTCTCTTTAACATTAGACCATTTTTTCAAAATATACTCTGGTATCTGAAACCTATAAAACAGGAAATATTCATTTTAAAACAAAAGTGGAATAATAAAATAGAACCCCTTAAATTTTAGATGTCAATAATAGTTATTGAAACAGTGCTTTCTGTTCAACTCATAATATCAGTCCAGACTTATGTCTGAAATATATCAATATCAAATGACAATCTAGTTTAAGTGTCTAAAGGATCATGGGAAATTGTAGGTTCCTCTTAACCCCGCCACCTTAATTTGACAGTGATTTGACAGTTGTCACTTCTGACAACAGAAAATTTAGAAGGAAGCAATTGCCAGGTTATTAATATGATTTTTATAATCCTCTGAAGGAGGTTGTTTCAAGGCACCTCACTGAGAATTGAATCAGCTGCAGAATTAAAAAAAAAACCCTGAAAAGTAGGGAAAATGGGCTTGCATCTGTGCGCTAACACTTATGTCTTCAATGAAAGTAATGAATTTAGCTGAAGCATTCCGCACCTGCTGAGATGAATCACCAAAAATTATGGGATGCTCGAGGACTCGGGTGTGTGTGTGTGTGTGTGTGTGTGTGTGTGTGTGTGTGTGTGTGTGTGTGT
>BJFM01001695.1:2792-42922 GCA_016586285.1 Arothron firmamentum
GCCATCACATTCGCACCTTTAAAGGGAATCCGAAATGTCACAATCTGAAGCAGCTGCCATCCATAAAGTTTTCATAAATGTCACAGGGAATGAAGCGACCAATAGCAATTAGGCGTTTCCTGAAAGGCCGTCATTCTGCAGCAAAGATGTTTCCTTCCCAACACGGAAAGTCAGCTTTCAATGGAACAGCTCCTGATTCATTCAAAGGGTAATTTCCATTTCAATAACTGCTGTAATTATGTGAAGGTCTATCTCTGCGTGGATGGATAAGCACTGATTGGGCGTCTGTGCTGGTTTGATGGTTGTCGGGGCCGCGGTCAGGCGCTCTCTGGCGCCGCCACCAGCTCCAATGGCTGATTTGTTTCATTTGAACACACTTGCTGGACCTGAAAGTGGTGACCGTCAGGAGGAAACTCGTGTCAGTTCACTCACAGTCAGTGATACTGGCGACCAGTGAAGGCAGGCCAATCAGTGGCCCCTTTCCCAGTCTCCTAGCAACAGAGTGGGCCTCTCTGCCTGCTGATTGGCATTAAGACGTGCTGCTGGTGGGGAAGCTCTCCGGCTTTGGTGTCTTCGTTGTGGTTCCATAATTTCAACGTGAAATGTTGAACTTAAGCATTAACATGTAGGTTCTGGTGATGGTCAGACTTGGTGAGGCCCACCTACAGCCTCCAACAGGCAGCAAACACTGTAACTCAGGACATCAGCATCAGCTGGCCAAAGTACGAAAGGATTGAATATTTTCAAGTTCAGACATACCTCGTTTCAGGAAATGTCTAGCTGCGCTTCATTTTGGCTGCAGGTGTTGATGCTTTTATTGATATTTATGATGAAGGATCACCATTAAATCATAATGAATTCTCTGGTGTCTTTGAAATCATCCGTGTCGGATGATTAATAGAGGCCATTTGTTCAACGCAACATGATTCATTTCACTCAAAAATCACCTGGTGGAAGCAGAATGATCAAAATCCCCTCCTCCCTGAAGCGTTTGACCTTCCAGTAGCAGTTTTACCTCACAAATGCTAACGGAGAGGTTTGTGACTGTTATTACTGTCATCAGTTCATCTCCTGGTTTCTGTGAGCTAAACGCTTCTTTACAACTGTAAAATCTTAATGCTGAATTTGTGCTGCCGTTTCACGCATTATAATGTGTCTTCTTTGTATTTCTCTTCTTTTCACGGTGATTTTCCACCTCCGGTGCCGCCTGTCAGCTCGGGTTAAGACATTCTCTGCTTCCCAGCTCTGTCTCCTCGTCAGCCGCACGTGTCAGTCCTGCACGCTCCTCCACCTGAATCAAGTGTCATCCACAGCGTGAGGAGCAGGATGAAACAAGGCTTTGGTGTCAGCCTGTCAAATGTGGAGAACCGAGGCAGAGGGGAAGACAAAGGTGACAGCAGGAGGAGAAAAAAAACAAGGATCCTTCTCACGAGCCCTTCAAAGCCCGTCAGAGGCTCCAACGACTGGACAAGAACCTGAGAGAAATGTGGAAGATGGTGCTGAGCACTGGACCGAAACCTTCTGCTTCCTGATCTGAAATCATTTTTAATGCTTTTGCCCTCTCTCTTTTTTTTTAAATATTCCCCGTTTATCATTTTTCCAGCAGCCCCTCAACCTCAGGATCCGACTCCAGTCTGGTGGCATTGTGTTAAAATTCACCACAGGAAGTGACACGGGAACAGGAAACATGAGACAGAAGTCATGAGATCTGCTGTTTGTGACTTGTGATCCACTTTCCCACCGCATTCACATCGAGACAAATCTAGAACGAAGAACAAAAAACGTTCTTCCTAAATGTAGTTATGTGGTCCCAAACCAGTGTTAGCAGCTCTTTGGATCAGGTGGGCACTCAAGCCCCGGTCGTCCCGGCCTCGGCAATCCTCCAAATCTGATGGGACTCATGTTTTGAACTTGACATCTGCAGCGTGTCCGTGAACGCACCAGGGTGCTTGATCTCCCTCGGACGTCATCTTTTGGATCATAGCTGAAGCAGAGTTTCTCTGTCAAATTAAAATTCTTCCAGATGCGTTTAGTGAAACGCTAACCAGGCTGTGAGCCCTGATGCTGAGGCTGCTCGACTGCGGCACACAGCACAAGTTAATTGCCTTTTTTCCTCTCATCAGTATGCCGGCTTCATGTTTGAGTTGGTGTCAGTGTGTTATCTATTATTCATGTGAATTACAGTATATATTGTATATTTGCACCAGTGTGTACGTCCCCATGACCGGGTCATTTACCGCCTCCATGAGCCCGGCTAAATGGCGGCAATTATTTTACCGGCTGCAGGCAACAACAGCATGCTTTTCATCTCCATCTGGAGCATGACAGAATGCAACAGAGTTGATTTCCTCTTGTCTCCTGCCCCTTGTTTGTCCCCGTCGCTGCATCCACGCAGCCTGGAGGTTTTCGAGCTACGAGCAGGGCCGGTCCTCAGAGAGAGGTGAAGCAACGGACGCTGCATGAGGGGGAGACACAGTTGCATGCTGGTGCTGCTTTGGCCCCCTTGCAAGGCAACGTCTGACATGTTGCCAAGACAACCACAGTACTTTAAGAAATGGTTAACATCAAAGTTAGCATTAAAATTCATGATGCAGTTAAATGTACCTCTCCAAATGTCATATTAGCATGATAAACACCAATGAGTCCAATCATAGAGAAATAACAGTGACAGTTGTCTAACCATTGTCTGAATTAAACCTAAAACAAAGGCACAGAAGGCAAAATAATAGGATTAATCCTCTGCTATTCATAAAGTCCCTGCATGTGTCATCCCTTTTCTGCTCCTTTCTTGCTTGTTTGGTTGGCTGGTGACGGACATGTAGCCTCATATGGACGCTTCCTGCATCAAATTAAACACAAACCACCAAAGGACTTTAGCCAGCTGCTGCTGACCATATGGATATGTTAATATTTACCTCTTCAGTATCCAATCTTCTATAGCAATGCTGCTAAATTTAAAATTCAACATCTATTAATTATAATTTAACAAAATATGTTGTCAGAAAACATTGCAAAACATTATAGCATGATAAATTGTTATCTTTTTAAAATACACTTATATCAGGATTTGTATAGCTGAAATGAAATTAATTAAATCAAGAAGAGTAATAGATTTTTGGTGGGTGAAATAGAAGTCGTTCGTGAAGGATGAGGCCGCATCTTCGCCCCCTAGTGTTACAAAGGTGCAAATGCCTCTTGACGTAGAAGCAGGTGAGCAGTGACTGACACGTTACTGCGTTACTGTCAGCAGCAGTCATGCTTTTCTGTTGGAAACGCCAGTCACATAACATTTAGACGCAAAAAAAAACTAGCAGGGTGGTGATTATGGGGCCGATTATGAAATACTGTATGTCGACCAGGTCTCAAAGTTTCCCAGCAGAACAGTGATGATTGATTGACGGCCTTGATATTATAATCACAAACACACACCAACACAGATACCAGGGTCATCTGCTTGCTTGCGTGCATGCGTGCGTGCGTGCGTGTGTGTACAGACTGCAGGGATGTGGCTTCAGTGCTTGCACGGGATGAATGGGTCGTTTGAAGTGCTGAATATGAATGAAGCAGAGAGAACTCCGAGGGGTCGGTCCGCACTATCGTAATCAAAGCCCTGACAGCGTCCATGCCTTTGACTAATGCTCCCAAATAGAAGCTTAATGGACAATTCCCTTGTCTCAGTGTGAAGCAGACCATCAGTGGGAGACCACTTCAGGTCTTTAAGACCAGTCACTGTAATTCATACCTGCATGTCAACACTTGTGTTTTGTGTCCTAATATGACCAAATAGGCTTTGGTTGGATTTGTGCAAATGCTTCAAAGGTGTGTGTTTGTATATGTGTGTGTAAGGTTGTGTGTGTCTGCTGGGTGGCTGTTGATTTATGTAGTTTGCGTGAAGCCATTTGTCACATTCAGTTTAAAAGGAGAAGGGAACAGAAGAAGGTCCACATGAGGGATGGAGGGCAGTAGCACACATTCATTAATGACACAGGACCTAATCAACTAGCATTCACACATTCTCAGTAACCTCCACGGAGGCAGGAAACTCCATCAGCACGTGGAAAAATATCCCAAAAAGCTGTCATCAACACTGGCTCATTCCCAGTATGCCTTGCGTTTCTGCGTTAAAATAACAACTAAAATCTAGACCTCCAAAGAGTCCAGAGTTCAGTCTCTGAAGACTGAACATCGATGACATTGCTGCTCAAATAACACTCACGCTGATAAATCGACTTTGCATCAGCCCAGATGTTAAACCCCTCACAACATCCACAACACGCACAGCTGTGCAGTTTATGTGCTTGTTTTAAGAGCAAACTCACCATATAAACACATAACTCAGCTCCCTGCTCCTCCTAAATGTCACCCAACCTTATTACGATCGCACGGCCTTACCCACCCTCACACACGCGCTGCTCTTGCGGCCTTTCGCAGGCGTCCTGAGAGACGGCAGCATTGACAAACCTACAAACAGTAATTGGGCTATTATGGCCTCCTGTGATGGTATTGATCGCACTGGTTTAGATGGGGGCAGGTAATGGCTGTCTAGACAGAAGGGCTCACACAGCAGACACAGTATTAGATACAGTCGGAAATGTTGGTGTTCCGGAGCAAGTGTGAGCCGAGCCCGTTTCTGCCTGAACGGCTTTATTGCTCTCTGGGCTGGTGTTTCAGCATGGACAGATATCTGGGACGTCAGTGGAAGTCCACAGAGAGGACACACGTTTGATACCACAAAGAGGTGTTTTTTTAATGACTGTGCTGCTTTTGTTCCGTCCGTCGTTTCCCAGCATTAATAGCTGTTTAATGCCTGCGTTTATGTGATTGGGTGTGTGATCGCTGGGGCTCAGGGCCGCAGCTCCACGTGTGCTCCATTTTAATGGAATGCAGCCGAGTCTGCAGATTTATTTTGGCTTATATTTGAATGTTCTGTCACCAGGTAAAAATAAACGAGCACAGCTCTCATCAGAACATCACGGCTGATCTAAAATCAAACACTTCTGGGGCTGGGTTTCCATGGCAATAACGTGCCACCCCCTTCATGGCATTTAGAGGTCAGCTGTGCACAAAGTGCCACCCCCCTCCCTTCCCGCCCATCTGATTTTTCTATTAAGGTGTGAGCAGAATATATGAGTGAGGTGCATCCTGAAGACGTTTTCACCTTGCTGCGAATCCTCAGCCAAGCGTCTGTGTGTCTCTCTCGCGGGTGTGTTCAACGCTCGCCTGTACTGCAGAAACAGTGGCAGTAGGGGAAGACTCAGGCCATTGATTGCTTTGTCTACCGGGGCACAGCGTGCAACCTGAGAGCCCCGAAAATGTCAATGGATACAAATTGTGCAAAGAACTCTCGATCCCCTAATTCAATATCGTAATTCCGAACAAAGGTTCAACTGAGGGGCCAAAAAAAAAAAAAAAAAAAGCCCTTTCTGTGTTTATTTCCATCACCTCCCTTCAGTTATCTTGCACCTGACCACAATCAGGTCCACGCTCAGCAAAGAGGACCTGGTCACTTTTCATGAATGCTTCTGTTGAGCCTCATGGTAACAGATAGTAACAGCAGGCTGGTGACCACGGCCGTCACTCAAACCCAGATCTCCCTGGTTATTCTTTGCTATAATATGAGCTGCTGCAACCGTACAGCGAGGCGTGGCGCCACCGAACACGGTACATTCGTCAGAGGTGACAGCCCACTGCCCCATTTTGTGCAACTGGATGCTTTTACTGCGATGAGAATCATGAGAATACATTTCAAGGTGCTGTTTTTATATGACTAAATCAGGCTCTCTTGCCTTTATTCAAAGCTGCTGTTTCTGTTTCCAGCATCAGATGCTGCTGTCTTCTGTCTACGATATGGGCCCTGTTGTGGTGATCAAACACCTTTTATGTGCTTATAAAAACCCTGCTGCAGGCGCTTTTAACCACATCGCTCAACCCACCATCAAATCAGATCTGCCTTTGAGGAGTGAAGGTAAAAAGAGGGCAAACGGTGAAACATTTTTGGCACCGGGGAGCTGTGTTTCTAGTTGTTTTTGCCTCCGCTCGCGCGTGTGTGAGGGAAGATTTCCACCATGGTCTGCTGATCTACTCGCTGCATTAGGCCTGGGATGGCTGCAAAAGCCTCCAGTCTGCTGTACATTTTTCTACTTAAATAATTTGCGTTGTTGACATAGTGATATTAAAGAAAGCTGTTTTGCCTTAACCAAAGCAACATGCAAGGTTCTTATAGAAATGTTGATATTATGAGAACTACATGTGGATCTTATATGGTGCAATCAGATGTTTCGTCAGAAAAATGCAGAAATAGTAGAGCCTTCTCAGAAGCAGATGTGAGCATGGATGAAAAGACTTAACTAAATAGTTGCTAAGAGGATGATGATGGATGGAAAGGTGCATGGATGAATGGATACACAGAGGGGCCTTATTCTCATTGGTCCGTTGTTGGAATTAAAAATGATATTCTGGTCACCTGAGCTGCAGAAACGGACAGCACCACCCTCTGGTTACACGTTGTAATTGCAGCCCAGCGACCACGAGCGGATCTCTCATCCTGAATGATCAGAGCTGTGAGGATTAAACTCTAAAGACAGTCATTTATTATTAATAATAATAATCCAATAATAATACTAATCCAATATGCCCAGGAACAAATTCTTGTAATTTAGTCCAGGAGTTTTGGGTGATGAAGGCTGGTGAAAGGATGAGATCCAACATTATAAATCTGCTCCTTTCAAGACGATCCGAGGAACCGTCATCTAAAACTGCATCCATCAATCATACTTGAGATGAATTTCACTTTCTGAAGTTTTTATCTCTTGGCTATCTGTTGTAATTACAGATTTATTCCAGTGTCTTCAGGATCAGTGCAGAGATTTATAGCAGCTCCACAATGGAGGAGGCTCCCTGCGTAAGAGAGGGTTCTTCCACGTTATTCAGTGTCATGGAAGCCTTTGGAAACCAAACACATCTCAATGAAGATGAATTATTCCTCCACCAGGATTCCTGCTTTGATTTCCCTCTAATCGAGCTGAAGCTTGGTTCTGCGGCATTCGCAGCAGCACATGCATTTTTCATAAAAGACAAATCATGGAAAGCAGCTCAGCAGTGGTGACATATTTTTCTGCTGAATACAACATACATATTTCATTGCAAGAATATTTTTCCTTCCAGCAACTTTGCCAAGACACAAACCTAAAGGATTCACATGGCGATCCGAGACAGGTCCTGGGAGGTGGAGATGGCTAGTTGAGGCCATGAAACATAATAATAATAATAATGTTTGTCAATAGATCTCAGATTACAAAATGTGTCTTGATTATTTTAAGTCATTGATTTTCATGTTCAAATACTCGTAGCATAGAAGAAAAAACTGATTTTCCACAAAAAAAATCAGTCTGCTCTGATGAGATTGGAATTCCTGTGGATTTGCTCTTTTATCAACTTTAAACAGCATTTCAAGAGTTGATGTATAAAAATTACATAGAAATGAGGCCACAGAGGCCATCATTATGTCCCTGAAAGCTTTACCACAACAAAGTCTATGTCATAGTTTATAAGATACACTTGATATGGATGTTACTACTACATTTAGCATCTGCTTTTATAACTACTATACTGTGGTGGAAAACACCATTCACCAAACCAGAGACATCTGAATTTAATGGACAACAAATTAGGTAGAATATAACTCAATAAAACTAGAAAACTAGAAATCAATCTAAAGATCCTCAGTGATGTTAACGATGGTCCTGCTGACATGTAGGAGAAAAGTGGAAGACTCCTTCAATGGAAGGACAGAGGTTTTGTTGCTGAAGGAAGTTAATTTCAACCAGTCATGACAGGTCTTGAATAGGCGCAACTAATGGCTCTATCGTCCTGCGAAGGGAGCACATGTCCAAGATAATGGGAGAGCTGACAGAGAATCAATGAATTCACATTTAAAACAGCATGAAAGTCACGTGACTGGGTGTCCGTTTCCTTTACACATCAAAAACGAAAGAATTTCAGCTCAGTTTGTGCCCTGCACATAGGTGATAGGTCAATATTGAATTACTGGGTCACATGACTGATAAATCTTATCGATTCTTATGTAAATATTTAATTTTTACCTGAAAAAATAAGTTCCATTTAAATGATATAAGAGAGCCCTTATGTCACATCATGAAGTGAGTAATTATTTTCACTCTTTCAGGTTATTTTGGGAGCTTTTCAATCTGATTCATCATGTTCTTTTCGATAGATGTGTCATACAAAACGTACAAAAGATCTTTGATTGAAATTAGTGCGGATGAAAAACGGCTTTTAAAGATGATTGGCCTTTTTTGTTCAAGGACATCTGCTGCAGAGACGATTTCCCACATCTTTACTTTGACGTTTATTTGACATAATGGACTTTTTGAAAAAATGAAGGCGGAACATTCAAGGTGAACAGACTGGGAGAACAGACGGAACTATAACTGGCTCCATGCGAGCCGACAGCCTTCAAGTGTGTAGGTGTCGCCTGGATTTGAGGGAATATATTTGATGTCGGTCCTTGTTGACAGCTGAGCTGATAAAACACACGTGTCTCATTCCTATTCCCCCGGCGTTTGACTCTCCTGGGCCAAAGATTTGACTCAGACACCGAGAACCAGCCCATGAAAAAATAATGAGCAAACATGGCAGCCATAGATGAAGGACTGGGGTGGGGGCTGGTGCAGCACACTGTCCCAACACGCGCTTCATAGTAAAGCATCTTATAGACAGGGAAGTCGTGCTTGTCTCACCCATATTGCATCTTCCTCCTCCTCCCCGTCCTCCTCCCCTCAGCTGCTCCAATTAAAGACTTTGGTTCTGTTCCCTGATAAGTCACTGAATATAATGCAGCTCTGTGTTACAACCTAAATAAAGACCCTCAAATGAATTCTAAATGATCTAATTCACCTTAATTTGACCTCTGTGATAAAAACAAGTAAATTGTACCTCTGAGTTCAGTAGTTTTAGTGTTTATGTAAGAACGATGCTTGAGATTAATAAGGTGCAGATCTTCTTTCTCACAGCCAGTGAGACCCTTAGGGAAGCTGCAGCTCCAGTGAACAGGACTAAGGGCCCCATCTAAGCTGGAGACCTGGTGGATCCGTCATGGAAATGAAATCGTTAAAATAGAGGCTAATTTGACTGCTTCCTTACACCTCATGGGGCTGTATTCGGACCTCACAGGCCTGCTTCTGCAGAGTGATTTTTAATTAGCAGCATTATACTTGCATGGGTCAAAAATGCAAGAATGTGGCAGTGGGTGTACAGATCCTTAAATGAGACAGAGACAGACAGACAGACAGACGTGTTTTTAAATTTGTCTTATCAATATGTTCTTATATTAACAGTGAGAAAATTTAATTTTATATTTCCTGTGAAACTGGTCAAGTTGTGACATCAGTTTCCAATCCCGTTCTATTGTAATTACTCTATAACTGCACTAGATGGCGCTGTTAGAAGGGAAATGGCAGCTTCCAGCGATCCAGAATTAAAGAGATCCCATGTATTCAATCTAATAATTATTACTCAAACTATGGGAAGCTGATTAACTTGAAATTCAAACCATTTCTATGTCATATGACATTTCCCATAAAAATAAATAAATTTGATAAAGATACTTGCTGCACTTTCTGGTTTGCAAACATCTGTGAGTAAATCAGTAGATCAACATCTTTACACTGAATTTACGACATCATCCAATAATCTAACGTCAAACCCTGATAAGAATCATAAAAAAAGTTCTGTACTTTTTGGCAGTGGCATTGCAGTGGACAAAATTAAATAACTCTATTATGGTTGAAATAAATTATTTAATAACCCCACCGCTGTCTCCTTGTCTTTACAATTCATTTTCAATGTTTCCATACGTGTTAGCTCATAGTTTCTTGACATCAGCCGCAGAATTCCTCTTGGAATTGCGGGATGAGGCTGCTTCCGTCACGCAGGCGTCTTGATATCACCCGCGCATGCGCACTGACTCCTCTCCTCCTGACAGTGACCTCGCGATCCGCAGGCTCAGCACACGCGCGCGCATATAAGAAAGACACCGCACGAGCTGAAAAGATGGCCGGCATTTTTGGGAAAATCTCCGTAGGTACTTACGTGGAGATCAAACGGAGCGATGGTATGTAGCTAAGATCACACACACACACACACACACACACACACACACACACACACACATACACGCACACACACACACGCACACACAGCGCCACCGGCACACACAGAAACACACACACCGCTCTCCATCTCTTTAAATGAGAGAAGCTAACGTTAGCTAGCAAGTGCTCCATCACATCATGGTAAAGTAGTGAAATTTCGTAATTTAAAACCTTAAATAAATGATGTTTTGTTCTCTCCGGCGACTGTCACTCAACGCGGCCTGACATCAGGGAGGTGGAGGGTAGACAGGCGGCTCCGGTGCGGCTTGCCCGCCCCATAAATAACACCTGCTCTGCCATGCAGCTCGACTGCTGCTTCTCCTCGTATGCTCATATGCATCATGGCTGAATCTCCTCCAGTGTCAGGAGCCGAACTAACCTGCGACGCCTCACCCGGCCATTCGCTGGGAATCAAGGGCTGATGGCTGACAGCATGGTTTCTCTCTTTTCTGGCTCACTTACTGGAAAACAGCCGTTAGTTCTACATCAGTATAACATCTGTATTGTTAAGGCAGAGGGTCAACCTAGAGCAAAGCAAACAATCCCTAAATGCAACTATCAAGGTGTAAATAAGGGAGTGACAGTCTCATCATCATCCTCCATCAGGAGCCACACCCATTAGCATCTCAGGATCTCTATTTTAGGGTTCCTGTCCCTGCTGGGATCTAACGTCCTTTCTGTGGGATGTGACCTGTGTATTATATTTGTCTCTGAACGCTGTTTGTCTTTGGGCTTGTGTGATGATTTCATGTCATGGCTTAAGGCGAGACAGCCTTTTCTACAATCATATGCAGTGCAGAGGCCTAGCATCACTTTGCAGTCTTTTTTCTGTAGGACGGATACACCAAGCCATGGTCACATCACTGCATACAGACAATGAGAGTGTGACTGTTGAGTGGATCGAGAGTGGAGACACCAAAGGAAAAGAGGTATTGCTGCCACGATCTGACAGTATCATGCATTATTCCATACGGATGTGCTCGCAGTTTCACTTATGATTTGGTTTTAAAAATAAACCAAGAGCTTCTGTGTAACATTTAGTTAAATATAATTACAATTTAAAGATATTCTAAACCTAAATTACAGAGACCAAATGGAGAAAACTCTTTGATAATCATAAACAGATTAAATAAAGGTTATAGAAACAATGGGATGAAGCTGATTTGGCTTTGTTTCAGATCGATGTGGAGAGTGTCTTTGCCTTGAATCCAGATGTTGCTCCTGATGAGGAGATACCCAGTCCTGAGGGTCCTTCCTCCAATTTTGCCAAAACCAGCAAACTTCCAAAGGTCTGTTTCTGATCACATCCTCTTAGTTATCTATTGTTATTGTACAGCCTGTAGTAATAGCCATTATTTCAAGAAATGTTTGATATTCTCCCCAAATATGGATATTTTTTCTTTCTTTAGGGTTATAAATGTGTTCTATTTTGTGCTTATAACTATGCTGATATACCATATCATTTTCACTGCCTTTTACCTAAATATATAGGTATAGGCCCTGTGACAGAAGGTTCCCCTTCATATTGATGTAAAACATCCAAAATGCAGTGTAACTTAATAAACATCTGGTAATTGTGCTGTCCTCCTTTGAAATAGAGGTGCCATCAATAACATACACACACAATGAATCTAGAGTTGATCAGTATTGATCAGTGTCTTCTATTTTCAGACCAAACGGGTCACAGCGATACCCAAACCTGAGAACGCTCCACGTGAGAACAGAGGTATGTTTCAGTGGAGAGCTTTTCAGTTTGAGTCGCTCCGTCTGAGAGCAGACAGTCGGTTTTAGATGTTTACCCGTGTGACTTTTCAGCTGCAGCAGTGGGAACCACCCGGCCCCGTCCCAGCCAGCACAGCCAGCACTTGGACCCCCCCGCACCGTCCATCCCACCCCCGGCTGCCTTCAACCAGACTCTGATCCAGCAGCAGAACGGTAACACCTCCGCTCATCTAATGATGCACTTGTGCGGCAGTTTAGCAGCATATTAGTGTGTTGTTGTTTTCTGGTGATGTCATGTGATCCCACACGCAGCTGCGAGTCTGTCAAAGGCTCTTTCACTGGTGCTGCCTGAGGTCTCACCAGTGTCTCACCAGTGAATGATGATGAACGCTGGTAGCTAATGGTAACGTTCACTGGCTTAGTGAATATAATCTGTTTGCACATGAACGCCTGTTAAACATTTATCAGTCAGCAAACATCATCATTTGTTTGCGCGTGGACAGAGGCCAGGCCCCAGAAGTAAAATTAAAAATAATAAGAAGAATCCATGAGTAATCCTCCTTTGCAGCACGGAGGAAGTCCAACTGTGTGAAGGAGGTGGAGAAACTGCAGGAGAAAAGAGAAAAGAGGAGGCTTCAGCAACAGGAGCTTAGAGAGAAGAAGGCCCAAGTGAGGACTGAGTTCAAACTGCAATAGTTTGATTAGGGACACATTCTCCACATTCTCCACATTCTCCAAATGTTCCCTTTTTTTCCCCCTTCAGGAAGTGGATGTTAATGTACCAAACTATGAAATCATGTGTATGATCAGAGATTTCAGAGCCAGTTTGGACTACAGACCCTTGACTGGCAACGATGCGGTAAGTCTGTTCTCAGTGTCTTCCTGCTGTCTCCATGGCAACAGCCCTAGAACTCTCTGTTAATGATCTCAAGGTTGTAAGAGGTTTATTTTGATGCCATTTAAACCCGAACAGTTACATTTCTGTTCCAGATTGAAGAACATAGAATATGCGTGTGCGTACGTGCACGTCCACTCAATAAAAAAGGTAAGAAACACCAAATCTGTGTCTGCTAAACCCGTCTGTGTTTGTCCATCACTGGGAGTCTGCTCTGTGTCCCCATAGAGTCCTCCATGAAGGAATTAGATGTGATCACCATTCCCAGTAAAGACGTGGTCATGGTCCATGAGCCCAAGCAGAAAGTTGACCTGACCCGATACTTGGAGAACCAAACGTTCCGGTTTGATTACGCCTTTGATGAGAACACCACCAATGAAATGGTTTACAGGTAAGTGATACTGAATATCTTAAAGCTGCTTATTTATCCACCGGCTAACTGGAGCTCACCTGCCTCCAGGTTCACTGCTCAGCCCCTGGTTGAGACCATTTTTGATCGGGGGATGGCGACGTGCTTTGCATATGGACAAACTGGGAGCGGTAAAACACATGTGAGTTCTGTAACTGTAGCTTAATTCTGCGTTTGATGTACCCTTTCTCATAATCAGTTTTTGATTTTTAGACAATGGGAGGTGACTTTTCAGGAAAGAACCAGGACTGTTCCAAGGGAATCTATGCACTGGCTGGTCAGCGTCACTCATTTCTCTTTTCTCACTACTGCTTCCTCCATTTGGCAGAATTGAAATCCTTTTGGGTTTTTTTTTTGTTTTTTTTTATGCAGCCAGGGATGTGTTCCTCATGTTAAATAAACCACATTACAAGAAGTTGGATCTCCAAGTCTTTGCAACCTTTTTTGAGATTTACAGCGGAAAGGCAAGTGTGTCAACACAACGCTTGTGCGCCGTAATTAGGATCGTTTGTGTTTAAAGGTTTGCGTTTGTATTTGAAGGTGTTTGACCTTCTAAACCGCAAAGCTAAACTGCGGGTGCTGGAGGACGGGAAGCAGCAGGTGCAGGTGGTGGGCCTGCAGGAGAAGGAGGTCAAATGCACCGAGGACGTCCTGAAGCTCATCGAAGTGGGAAACAGCTGCAGGTGAAAGAACAGCAGGAGCCGTATCTGGATTATCCTCAAGAACAACCTTCACTCCTTCTCTTGTCCCCTCCAGGACGTCTGGTCAGACAGCAGCTAACGCTCACTCCTCTCGGAGCCACGCCGTGTTTCAGATCATCCTGCGCCGGCGGGGCAAAATGCACGGAAAGTTCTCTCTGATCGACCTGGCTGGTAATGAAAGAGGGGCGGACACATCCAGCGCTGACCGCCAGACTCGCCTGGAAGGAGCTGAGATCAACAAGAGCCTGTTAGCGCTCAAGGTAAAGGCAGAGCATACCACTGGGATGGATTTTAGAGATATTCAGTGAGAAATGTGTCAAAAATTAGTAAGTAGAGCCCTGTAGCAGCTTCTTCAAGCACGGATGTATCACCGTGTTCTTGTCTCTCTTCTCATTCTCCAGGAGTGTATTCGAGCTCTGGGCAGGAACAAACCTCACACTCCATTCAGAGCCAGCAAGCTGACCCAAGTCCTGAGGGACTCCTTCATCGGAGAGAACTCAAGGACATGCATGGTGAGACCCACGTTTGTGTGCAGCAGACACGCACCACATGGAGATGAATAAATAACTGAACTTTACTACACAGATTGCAACCATCTCTCCTGGAATGGGATCATGTGAAAACACCTTGAACACGTTGAGATATGCTAACCGGTAAAGAATCGCACAGTATTTATGCTAAATGAGAAATCATAATGATTCAAATATGAGGATAATAAAGCTATGATGTTAATTCATTTGTGCTGGTTATCTGTATGTTCCAGAATATCTTCCTACACACATTTATGACAAAAGAATTCACAAAGTCGCCCAACATAACATGTTCCTCTCCTGTCTGTCTCCTACCATGTTTGCAGAGTAAAGGAGTTTGGGATAAGTCCCTCAGACATTCCCTTCTCCCAGAGTGGGGGAGGAGGGGGTCGCTCTGAGCTCTCACCTTCTTACGAGTATGAACACTTCATACTACGTCTGTCCCTCAGTGTGCTTCATTAGTCACCACCATGCCAGCGTAGTGCTCACACTAACCACTAACGCACCATTTCTCACTGTTTTCCGTGCAGTCCAGAGTCACCACCTCCATCAATTTTGATGTTTTACCTGCTGTTGTTGTATCCGAGTGTTGTTTCCCCTCACATGTGCACGAGGTCCCTTTCTCAGCACGCTGATCATTTCCACCAGCATCAAGCTTGCACGATGCATGCAACTAACAGCTGGTTTTCTGTCAGATCAAAAGGTCCTAACCTTCACCATTCTCCCGCTTGATGAATTAGAAGCTCCCGCTCATGGTCGTGAACAAGTGATGGATATTTCATATGTTCTCAGGGTGAAGGAGCTCACTTTGAACCCCTCAGCGACGATAGACACCCGTCACAGAGGACACGCCAACCATCTGGAGGTGCTGGAGCGGGAGGTCGGGAGTTCTCCTCAGAGAGACGACCTGAAGCTGCTGTGCGAGCAAAACGTAAGACGAGCAGCAAATCCGAATGCCACAGCTGCCATTTCCAGTGCTGCCATGTGAAGGCGTGGTCATGTCTTCTGTAGGAGGAAGAGGTGTCACCCCAGCTCTTCAGTTTCCACGAGGCCGTCTCGCAGTTAGTGGAGATGGAGGAGCAGGTTCTGGAGGACCACAGGGCAGTGTTTGGGGTAAGCTGTGTGGTCAGATGCAGACGTGTGCTGGTTTTAAACAAACGTGAGCTCCAGTAGGATTTAACTGCCAGGTGAAAGCACGTGCAAGTCACCATCTGGACTGCTACCATCTATTATGAGTTTGAAAAAGAGTGAAACGGCTTTTCTGATTTTAGGAGTCAATTCTCTGGCTGGAGGATGAGAAGAGACTTTTGGAAATGACCGAGGAGGTTGACTATGACAGTGAGATATACGCAACTCAACTGGAACACATCCTCGACCTGAAGATCGACATTCTCACCGAGCTGAGAGGTGATGAACCGAAATTTCTTATCTCTGACTAGTATTGCATGTGTGAATATAGCTGTCGAGAGCTCAGTCTTTGGAGCCTGTGCTCAAATATTCTCTCTTCTTTCAGATAAAGTCAAGTCCTTCCGCTGTGCGCTCCAACAAGAAGAGCAAGCTAGCAAACAGATAACTCCCAAGAGGCCTCGTGTGTTATAGACACATGAAAACACACGAAAACATCTGCAGTTCGCATTACCGTTGACTTTTTTATATTTCGTCTGAATGCCCCAATGATATGACTTTTAAACAAACTTCTAAGCTCTCTTTGGCCATTACTGTTGATAAAAAAAAAGCTGATTTAGCTTGACTTTCATTTATTAATTTTACTTTTCTATTAATTTACAGTCAATTTGCATCTGCATTATTCAAATGTTAAACCAAAGAATTTTTTTTTTTAAATTTGGTGTATTTATGGGACTTTATGTATAAAACTCACAAGTACTTAATTTAATATATAGAAAACTGTTGTGCTAAAAATATTTTATATGATCAATCATAACTTATTCTACATTTTGGCCACTTTTATGGGCCACAAACTTGCCATGTTGTGCAATATTTGGAGGAATTTTCCTTCACTTCTGCACCTTTTATAGCCACACAAGTCAATTTGTGTGGGTGTGTGTATGCGCGCATGTATACATGTATGTTGTGTATGTGTGTGGCTGTTCAAAATGAGTCGGTGTGTGTATATTTTGCCTTCAGATGTAATATATTGTGCAGTCATGGTTGACTCAAACACAAACGTACCCTACATTAACTCACCAGAAGAGGGCGCTGAAAACGGACAAAGCTTGATTTTGAATTGTAACGGTTGTAACAGAAAATGTTATTTTAACTTAAAAATAAAGGGAGCTTGGGTGTCATTACTCACGTATTTATTATTCATCATGTTGAGATAATAATAAATATTTAACTTAACCCATAACCCAAACCCCTCAGAGTCTCTCCCTATGTTGACCAACAACAACAACAACAACACAATTTGTGCTGGAGACAAAGACAAGGTAACGCATGTGAGTCCCCATACCACCTCCCACTGGGCGTCACAGTAAAAGAGTAAGGTACAAAAGAACAGCTAGGTCCTGGTGCGTCCTAGGCTCAGTCTCTGAGGTAGACTGAGGGACAAACATTTAGAGGGAAGTGACAATTTGAAGGAAGTCCAAATGAAGTGAAAGCCAGTGGAGCTGATTATCAGCGTGTGTGTGTGTGCAGTCTGGGCTGAGGTGTGTGTGAGGCTAATCCGCATAGAAGGCTGGGCTACGTTTGAGGTTCTGATGCCCTGGACCACCACTCCCTAGGGTCAGGACACGGGGGGGCCGCATACTTACCCCCTGCTTAGTATGAACCACTTCGTTAGCACCGCAAGGTATCCGTGGTTCAACCGGACAGGGTTGTAGCTCCTGGTGTCCTCTTCTTCAACTCTTTGTGTCCCACACACCACTTGACCCCCAGAGACTGTCCGGGAATAACCCTCCTTGATCTGGTCCACTTCGTTAGCACCTCGAGGTATCTGTGGTTCAGTCAAAACAGTGAAAAGTAGAAGCAAAATCTTATAGATTCCTTTGTTAACAACTTAAGGCCGTTTTGAGCAAGATTTCCACCTGGTGGATGAGATAAAGCCAGCAGGATTCCAGCTCTAGGACTGGGATTTAACACCCATGTTATACTAAGTTCGTTCATTTCCTCCCCCCAAAAAATCATTTCCGGTCACACGATTGTCACGTGATCACCACCATAAACTGTATAGAGAATAGTGCTTAGAGCTTTAAATTCAGCTATATAAGCTGTATAAAGTATAGTTTCGGGCATTAAAATAGTTTAAGACACTTGCGTCACCATTGGTTCTTATACAGTATAATCTCACAATATTTTACCGACATTTACTCTTAAGATTTGTGTTAAACAACGCATTAATTGCTTGCAATATATTTTTCTTGCCACTAGATGGTGCAAAAATTACAGTGAACATCAGGACTGCAAACATGTTTCATACCTGGATCAAATGAGACCTTCAAACGTGTTAAAGGAAAGGTTAAGAGTTTCTAGCAAGACTTTCTTCATAAAAATGGTGTCAAAATTAATTGCTCAAAATAAATGAATACAAATTGAGACGCCGTGGACAACACAACTGATTTATTAGTGTTAAGTATTGTGATTAAGTATTTCCAATCTGACTGCATGACATGCAACAGCTTGTTAAATAGAGCTGCTTCTTCTTCATGCACCCAAAGACTGAAAACCAGTCATAGTTCGAAGATTTTTGTAAAATACTGCGATTTGAAAAATAGATACAGCGAGTGGTATAAAATGCCTAGCAGCTGATTGTTGTAAAGAGACAGCAACAGCTGGAGTAGAAACAGTTTTCATGAGGTGTGAAAGAGCGTTTGTGTTGTGGTAGATTGTGGCCCTGCTGTGAGTTCTGTGGTTCTGTCTGGCTCGGAACGAAAATATTGCACTGCTAAAACAGAAGCTATCCAGGTGTTGGTCCGTAAACTGGGTGACTACCACACCGACAGGAAAAAAAGAGGAAATGCTACATATTTCAAATATATTTCACCTGAAATTTTCTGAATAACATGGTGATCTTTAGGTAAATAAATAAATCTCAAACATATAAGTCCTACATATACATCTCAACAATATTTACACTGACACGTCGATGTTTTCTGAGCGGGCCCAGATCCCAACCAGGCGGACACTAAGCCAGCAATGTGGAACAAAGTGATTTGTAGACAAAAACCTGTCGGCTAAAACGGAAAAGGTGTGAAAAATCCACGACTTCTTGCAAAATAGCTTATTTTCAATGATTGACAGCAACATTCTCAGCCTCTGGTTTCCATTCAGAGTCTAAAAGGCATCTTCAGTTCTCAGGTAGAGCCTCTGCACCTTATCTCCATCAGGGGTTCCAAAACTGTGACATTTCATTTGTTAAAATTGATACCGCATAAATATATTAAAAAAAAAATCATATTACCAAGAGAGAGAAAAAAAAGAAATTATACAAACAACCAGATTACAGCTGATCCAGAAACTGCTGTCAGCTCGTTTTCCACAATTTTGTAACACATACAAATACAACCTTAAAAAGTGGGACTGAGGTTGCACCAAATCCCTGAATCCATGGCAACATGTCACCGCCTGTTAAAAATTAGACTTTTTACAGCGTAACAGGATGCAGAACGTCACATCTTGAAAACCCCAGGCCTGAATATGTCTCTTGAATGGTTTGGCACAATTACTAATAACATTTTTACACCCTGACACAGTACACAGACCTGTGCAAACCTACACGTACGGAACAGTTTACCCTGAAATTAACACTAAAGACTCATGCACGACAGTGGCGTTTGCATGTAGCGAGATGAGATGGTGGCTACGGCATAGTCCCACTATGACCTCGTGCAGAAACTAACAGAAAGAGAACAACAATGAGGTTATATAGTTGATTCACTACAGTATTAAAGAATAATTTGGCTTCTGTGGTTGGTTGAAGACGTTGTTGAGTAGTGGGAAAGCTGGATGCATCATGGTAACATTAAGAAACACACCACCTGCTTCTCACACCCCCACTCTGTGGTTTAAAGGTTCAGTTCGCGCCTTTTCAAAGCTGACCCTACACAGAATTTAGCAGCTGGTGCTGCTATTTCAGCATCATGAGCCTGATGTTTGTGAAGATCTAGAAAACTTCTAGGCTCTGCAGAAGAAACTTTTATCATTTTCCATTTTAAAATTAACCATAATTTAGGACTAAAACCAGGCCCGACAATGGTGCCTCTGGAAACCGTTAAACAGCACAATAACTGATTATTGAAGCCAAACAGTTTCTCACTGTAGTCTTAAGTCAGCCTTGAAAAGAATGTTACACTGAGTGGCATTACCTCTGAAAGAACAAGTTCCTTGTGCACAGTTTGTGATCAGGTAGCATGAGGCAGCTTCTTCTGCTCCTACAACCCTCTTTGTGTACAAATATACAGTTTAGACGGAAGATATTCTCGTCCCACTGTTGATGTGTTCCTTCACCTCGGCGTCAACAGCAGAAAGTCTGGATTCAGTCTTTTGGACATTCATTCCGGATCACTCCCTCCTTTTGGTAAAAACAGTGACAGATGTCTGTACATGTGAGCTGTGAGGGTCCATCCTCCATGTGGATGCCAGGTTGGCCTTTTTCTGAACCTGTGATGAAAAGAGGGAGATGCAGGAGGACAGAATACACGCGTCTCCCAGCAGCAGCAGCAGATGTGGGTGACAACCGCCACCTAACGGCGGATCAGAGGTATTGCAAGCCAATGAAGGAATAAAGGGATTGTTGCTGTGGACTGTACAGTTTCAGTTGTTGCTTTAATGCCGCATGCCCTGTTTTTCTGCTCTCTGGTCCATCTGTGGTGCAAGCATTGATGTTGGATAATATTAAGGCCTTGGGTGGCCCACAGGCCACACTGAAATGGTGGCATGAGATGTGATCTTGCAGCTGCATTTACTGTCCATCGCATGTCTGTGAGGAAACACACTCACGTTGGATCAATTTGACCAAATTACAAATGCAGACAGGCTTGGTTTTATTAGTCCAGGTGTTTGTTTCTTAGCGAGGTGACTAAAGTCTGTCTGTGGCACTTAAAAACCTGGAAATGTTAGATTTGAGAGCTGGGCCATATTAACTGTGGAAATGAAGGCTAATGTCAGCATGCTAACATGCTCACGGTGACAGCACCCTTTGTCACTGTGGTTACGATCAGTTACTGAACACAAAATCAATCTATTGTTGACTTGTTAGCACTGGCGGCGCTGGGGAGGCTTCTCTACCCCAAACAGCCTCATGTAGGTCAAAGGTGAAGAACTGCACTGACTGGAAGACAACTTCTAGCATCACCTGGACTCGTTTTCTAAAAGCTACGACAGAGCGACAGATAATTCCAAAGCTATCTGCATGGACTGGCCTCTGATCTTCAGCGAGTGGGCTGCGCTGACCTTTGACTCTTGTTTGTACTTTTTCTCTTATTGCCAGAGTAGTTGTGGAGCTGCTCAGCAGACGCTGGGACAGAAATACGAGGGACAGTCGTCGGCAGCCGCTGACCTCGGCTGCGTTCCCGACCGGTGTAAGATGAACCCTCCCGGTGTCCTGAGCTACGTGCGTGTTTTCAGAAAGAAGAGGCGGTGGTGGGGGGGTTGTTCCGTTGTAGGAGATTAGTTTAAGGCTTAGAATATGAAACCCTCTGGTGTCTGTGAAAGTCATGCTACGCTTGTTTTGGTTCACGTTCTGCCTGATTTCTCTGCTCCTCCTGGAAACCTCCGCTCACGTCCTCAAGCCCTCACTGCTTCCTTCTCCTTCTTTATCTTCTCCAGAGATCACTGCAGCTCAGCTCAGGTCCTTTGAAACCACGACTCTACCTTCTGGGCCTATTTCGGGCCGAGTAGCCCCCCGCTGCCCTCCCGGGCGCTGCCGCTGCGGCCCCAGCACCCCGCGGCGATGCTCATGCTCCTCTGGGTGGCCGGGCCCACGCCGCGCTCCCGCTCCATCTCACACTGGCTCAGCGTGCGCTCGGTCCGTCCCGGCTGGCCGGGGGAGGCCGGGCCCGAGCCCCCCGGCTGCTGGGAGGAGATGGTGCGAAAGATGTGATTGCGTTTGCGCAGGAAGTCGCCCGCGGCGGCGCTCAGGCCGAAGCTGCTCTTGCGGAGGACCATGCGGGCGCTGGAGGACTTGGCGGGACGGGACCGCTGGTTGTACTGCAGCTGAGACAGGTGGGACGCGTAGCCGTCAGAGATGAACTGGAAGAGACAACCACAGCCACGACGGCTCCCTTTCATTAGATTTACTCTGCATTTTCACAACGTTGCGTCGCAGAACCGGTCGCCAGCGACCTGCAGCGGTTGCGTACCTGACACTGGTTCTGCATCTTCTTTGTGGGTCTCCCCACTATATAGATGTGAGACGGCGGCAGGCCGATGGACGAGTACACGGAGATGTCCTTGGTGGAGCCGTAGGCTGCGAAGATCCTCATGTGGGCCTAATCAAAGAGCGAGGTCAGCTTTAGGAGCCTTTAAGGATTCGCTCAGAGAACCTTCCTTACCTCTCCGATGAGCGATTTCAGGAAGTTGGCCTTGTGTCGCAGCGGGTCGTGGACCAGGCCGTCGCAGAAGGAAACCACGCCGTGAGGGAAGTTGTGCTGCGAGAGCCAGGCCACCACGCGCTGCTTCTGCATGTCGGGACGGCCGGTCACGTACACGATCAGGTAGCCCAAATCCTGCCAGTACCTGCGGGGGGAAACGCACCGGTGAGCGCCGCTGCCGCCCAGCCTCGGCCGCCGCGTGCACCGGCACTCTTACCTCACCACGTCCACGGCCCCGGCCCGCACCTTCGGGTCGCTGCCCATGATGGACACGCTGGCGGCGAACGAGCCGTCAATACTGAACACAACGAACTCTGTTCCTCGCGGCACGATGGTCAGATAGCTGTCGGCGGACGTGTGGTCCCCCCTGTAAGGAGCCAGGGAAAATAGCCCTTTTTAATCTGATTAGCTGTGATGTCATCACACCCCTAATCTGGAATTGATTCCATTCAAACTGACATCTTGTTATCTGCTCAGGTGAAAGCAGATTATTTGATACGTGACACAAACATCCGGTAGCATTTTGAGCAGGAAGTGCACTAAATTGGTCACCTGACCACCATTTTGACGGGGTACACCCCGATGCCGAGCCTTTTGTTTTCCGGGAGGACGTAGGAGACGCGGCCGCTGCTGTTGGTGAGCTCGGTGTGGAAGTGGACCCACTCTCCAGAGGGGGGCTGGGTCATGATGTGGATATCGATCTGCAGGAAACGACAGCAGAACTTCCTCGTTATGGCTCCACCTTGCCCAAACGGCGATTGCGTGACACGTAGCGCAGCTTCACCTTCTCGCCGGTGAGGGTCACCATGTCCAGGGGCCCGTACATGAAACGGCCCATCACCATCTGAGCCCCGTCCTCCGTGAACACGGCGTCATTCACGCGGTGGTTAGCCGTCACGTTCTGGGGCACAAACAACAAAGCAGGAACTGAAACCAGCGGAAACATTTCAGAGTGTGAACCTGCTGATGTCAACACCAGAAACACACATCCTACCCTGATCTTAACATGAGTCCTCTTGCGAAGCCACTTCTCACGAGGTTTGGACGGCGTGAATTCGGTCACCTCTTTACCGTCAAGCTCCAAAATACTTGAGTTCTCGTGTCTCATCACCTGGAAGGACAATAACTAAATTTGTGATTTTGAGCTAAAGGAACTGAGCTAACGGACGGTGCTAGCATTGTAGCTTCACAATCTAAACATGGACACAGATTTTAGCCAGAATCAAATAAGCAGGATGCTAAATGTGTCAAACCTGTCTGAGCAAGAACGAGACCACATCTGTCGACTCCCAGTAGGATGCGTGGAAGAGATGAGGAAGGGCCACCGTGGGGAACGCCGTCAGGGCGTCGGGGCAGTACAGGGCGTAGTCTATCCTCTTACTGCCCCACCACCGAGAGGCAACTGAGCGAGGAGGACAAGATGAGATGAGAAAGAAAGGTCAGGAATCTGGTTGCTGTGGTCTTTGTAGCAGCAAACTACAGCAAACGCCTAAAGAGGCACTAAAACCAGGTGAGTGAAGGTCTGGAGTTCACACTCGCAGGAAAAGCTTCAAGTTCAGACCCAGCGAGAAGCTTTTTTTCACGTCAGGTTTGAACCGGAGCTTCAGAAACTACGGAGGAGGAGGAGGAGGATTCTTTAGGAAGGAGGCGAAGTCAGAAAAACACACAGGGAAGCACGGATCCTACTCTCCTCCTCTCAGCTCCTCCTACTACAGCTCCCAGGGTACCTTGCTCTATGTTCTCCAGCGCCCCTGGCGACGGGGGCACCGAGCAGAAGTCTGTGATATCGGACGTGACGTCAGAGGTCACGTCAGAGCTAAAGTCCGAGCCGGGCTCAGACTCCACCCCGTTGGGTTTCTGGAACACCTGACTGGCTGTGGGACGTGACCACGGCGGCGCTCTGCGGGAGGCAAACCTATCGTAGGGGAGAGCCAGCCGAGACATCAGACGGGGCCTCTTAGTGCGGCTGGCTTCACATTTGTGCGCTGAGGCCGCGCACGGAGGGAGGAAATAAGATCGTCAACACGTCAGTGGTCAGGCTGAAAACCAGGTTCAGACGCAGGACGGCAGACCTGCACTTACTGGTGGCGATGTTGGAGGCGGTGTAGGAGTCTGCCAACCCCGACACCTGGCTGGCCAGGCTGGCCTCGCTGGCCCTGCGGTTAAAGCGAAGGTGAGGGACTCCGGGCGAGGTGGACAAAGGGCACGGGACGTCCACAGTAATGTGTGTCTGAGAGGACTCCGCTGCAGAGGGAGAAGTGGAGTTCGCGTTATCTTCAGGAGCCTAGCTTAGCATGAAGATTAGTAGCCTTAGAGGTGTTGTACTGATTGGATTATTAATATTTAACGATTCACACGATCGCACGGATGGACGCACCGTCTGTCTGGAGCTGTGAGGTCTGCCAGTTGAGCACAGGCACCAGGATGGAGGTCTCGCTCATGGTGTGGTCCTGGCAGCGGCTGGACGCGGCGCCGCTGGGCTCCATCAGGAGCTGAGGGTTACCCTGCACGGTCTCCACTTCGAGGGGGAAGAGCCAGAGCTGATGAGCAGGCGCTTCCGGAGCGCCGAGGGAAAAGTGATTGATGAGTGTGGACTCACCCAGGAGGGCCGAGTGTCCGTCACCGAGAGGGAAACGCTGGTACCGAGGAACGCTGAAGGGAGGAAGCACGTGGAACCGCTTGTCCAGGAGAGGCTCGAGGCGGGAGGCTGAGGGGTCGGCAGGGTGGAACAGGTTGTAAACCTGCTGGCAGGCTGGGCGCAGGGCGGACACTGGAGGACGGGCCAAGCCCGAGACAGACAAACAAGTCCAGGAAAAAGCAACACGTTGAGTCACCAACATCAACAGACGCATGAGACTGAACTGGTGATTATTTAGAAGAAATCTCTTTCTCCTAACTTAGAATCACAATATGATATCTTTGTACATCCAACTTTTTGAAAAAAGTTGTTTTCTTCTGCTGCAGCTGCAGTGTTTCCCTTGATGCTGGGCCAGATGTTCACACAACAGCTGCAGGTCAGTGACCTCGTGTTTACGATCCCACAAGACCCGGAGCTTCACAACTGCGTGACTTAAATCACGTATTTGTCATATCTCAGCCAAATTTCAGCTTGTGAGAGCAGACATGGAGGCGTGACCTCTGACCTTCTCGCTGCAGGACAGACACTGTGAACCTCACGTCAAAGCAACAGATTTATGTCGTGATCTACTTTAAAGCGTTATTTCTTTGGGAAAAGCCACCTTTGTTGAATGTAAAGGCCTCTTAAACTTTGATCGACACAGGTGAATAAAACATCCTCACCATCCAGCGAGGGGACGACAGTCTTCCTCAGCGCGAGGACCAAGCCCAGAGGAGAGCCAAACAGGAAGAAGTCTGTCACTTCAAAGTCAAACTTTCCCAAAGAACCTCCCTCCAGCATGGTGCTGCTGCTGGATCGTCTTGATCCTGGTTCCCCGTGGAGCACGCTGGAGTGAAGGCTGATTAAAAGAGAAGGTCTAAACACTGTGTTTGACACTAACTTCAATCTAGGCGACACACTTATTGCTGTGTCACCTGGACAGGAAGGCCTGGTGGTGTTTGATGGTGTCCAGCTCGTATGTGGACGAGTCGCTGCGCTTGCGTGGAAGTTGTCTCTTGGGGTCGTCGGGCCCCGAGCTGCGAGGGATGTCGATGTTGCTCCGACTGAGGTGACGGCTTCCTTCCAGGGTTGGCGAGGAGGGGGAAACGCTGTTGATGATGATGCCTGGAGAGAGAAGGTCCGTGTCCTGAAACAGGTGAAGAGAGAGAGAGAGAGGAAAAAAAAAAAGACTGATCACCCCAGGTTCAGGCTGTTAGCCGTTAGCATTAGCGCAGCCATGGTTCGCGGCAGCCTCGCGTGGCTGTGGGCGAGGACGGAGCAGATACCTGTACGCTGATGGTGCTCCCACGTCTGCTGCTGTTTTGGCTTTCTGACACTATCACCGAGCTGCTGCAGAGAGCATCGAACCCCAGGATGCCCCCAACACAGTCTCCCAGAACACACACCTGCACCGGAGGGAACAGCACACACATGAACACACACACACACACACAGGGTCCCAGATACTGACGCAGACGCTCACACTGACCTGGCCATTAAACGACTCTCCTTCTAAAGACTTGATGAAGTCACTGTACACCTGATTGGCTCTTAGGATCACGGTCGCCACTGCGTCTTGGTACTGCGGCGCCGACGTGGCCAGGAGGGGCAGAGCGGCCAGAGGGATGTGGTCCTGGCTGCTGGACAGGCAGCTCTCGTCGTAGCTGTAGGGGCTGAGGCTGCGGAGAGGAGCGGGGTCATCCACGCGGATGCTACAGCAGGTTTGTCAAACGCTGTCAGACGCTAACAAATGTTGCTCACTTGGAGACGAGTGAGAAGGCATCGACGCACACGGCAGGACAGGGCACCATCCGGACGGCGATGCGGCCCAGCGCCGCAGGGTAATGGACCCTCATCACGGTTTCAAACACCCCGTTCAGCGTGTTCTCGTCTCCCTGTTTGCAGTTCTGCTCACCTGCGGGACAGAGACGCGCTACAGTGGACGTCTCTGAGCTAGCGGCTGGCTACGAGGCGTCTGTACCTGAACCGGTGTCCAGGATATTCCCTCCGTGGAGGACCAGAACGAGGACGTGAATCTTGGACGGCTGGAGGCACCGCTGAGACGGGCAGTCCTGCTGCCGGAGACAGGGACAGAAAGGAGGACACAGAGTGGTGAGTAAAGACATTACTGAAAGCGGGCGAAACTGTGTGAAGAAGCAGACGAATGTACCTCCATCTGCCTCTCCTCGTTACTCATCACAGCATAGTCGCCGCCCGCCTCCTGGTACAACGCTTCTGAGCAAACGGAATTAGGCTGCTCATTCAGTCATAAACAGATGAGAGGCCCGGTCCTGGACACGCTCATGGAAAGGCTTCTTACCCTGAGCTTCATCCACTTCGATCGTCTCTATCTTGTCCATCAGGTCGTTGGAGCTCCACTTGGTGATGTCCTTGACAAAGATCTCCTCGTTGTCAGAGAAGTCCTCTGCGGGGAGAACCTCCAATGTATCAACAGCAACAGGAGCCGTCAGGAGGGAACGGCCGATTTTACCGTGAGCGTCGAAGAACTCGTCGTCCGTGCTGTCCTCGGAGTCTCGGGCGATGCTCTGCATCCTCCACTCTGAGATGCTCTGGTGAGACGGGCTCCCTGCAGACGTGAGGAGCACAGCGGATGTTGCTCATGTTCACACTCTGGACGCCACCGGGTCACAGACCAAACTGGCCCTCACCTCCCCTCTTAGATGACCTGTTGGAGGACCGGGACGACGTGGACCACTGCTTCGTCAGCTCCCTCCGACTCTCCAAGGAATCTCCCAGTTTTCCTCCTTCGGCCTCCGCGGTCGAGCCGGCGGCCTCAGATCCCGGGTCCTGGTCCTGGCTGACCGAGGAGCCGTTGGTTTCGGTTCCGCCTTCTTCGTTCTGGCTGTAATGGCCCATCTTCTTGGCTAGAGCCAGCTGGGTCTCCAGCTCCAGCTGCCGGATGTCCTCGATGGTCAGTCCGTACCACTCGTCCTGCCAGCACCAGGCCTGCCTGTGGGCCCGGACCATGACCTTACGGAGGCCTGAGAGACACAAACCAGGGTTCACTACTGTGGTGAGGAAACAGGCAAGAATTCACAAGAAAAAGAGGAAAAGAGGGATGTCATTCTCACAAATGCAACCTAATATCTGAGTCCTCTGAGTCTGAGTCCTCGTGTTGTTTTTTTAGAGCTGCATCAATAATTCGAATTGAAATAACCGGACAAATGTGGCGGGCGGTAGGGGGCGCTGTTCCTCTGCCTTCAACTGAAACAACAGCTAAACTGTTCTATCACTGATGTAACTGGAGAAAAAAAAGCCTTTAAATCTTTCAACACTGTTGCGCTTAACAGGGTTTTCTTCAGTTTATTTTGCATTTTCTTCCTCTTTCACAGATTTCTAGGATCATTTTCACATTTAGCTATATATTGCAGAAACAATGTGTGACATTAAAACACATCCACACTTTCTGCAGACTGATAAGCACGTTTGCTCATTATTGGGTAAAATACTGATGTTAATATTGGTAGCGACGGAGAAGGACCCCCCAACCCCCCAACCCCCACCTGCCATACCCACCTACGTCGTGGATGAACCTCTCGATCTTGGACTGCATGCCCCAGTATCTGAACTCCACCTTGCAGAGTTTGTAGGCACACATGACGGCGGCTTGCGCTGGATTCTGGTTGATCTCCTCGATCCAGTTGTCCGACAGCGGCCCCCGCCTGGTTTTGACTGACTGGTAGAGCTTGGGGTCTTCTTCCACCAGGTACTCGTGGGGGGGGATGTAGTCCTTCACGATGTCGATGGGGTCTGCGACAGCAGAGGGGGTTTAGGTGAGGGAATATTGACCTGTGATCATGAGGAGGAGACGGCAGGAGCAGCTGACGTCACACTTACCCACTGTCCTCTGTCTCTTCTCAGCGGCGGACATGTTGAAGACGTCTCCCTGGTCCCCGGTGTCTGGTTTATAGTACGTCTCAATGTCGATGGAGAACTTCTCTACAAAGGGACAGGTGTACCTAAGACACCATGGAAACCAGATTATTCCCAGATCATCAGGCAGCTCCTAAAGGGTCAGGGTCAGGGTCAGGGTCAGGGTCAGGGTCAGGGTCAGGCTGGAACGCTGGTGTTTACGGAAGCCAGCAGAGCCGTGTGGAGGTGTGATATTTCATGGGTCTGTTCCTGTTGAATCCACTGACTTCAGCTGTGTTGAGGCCCAACCTTTAAGTCTGACTCAAGATGGCAGCAATGACATTAAATACTGTATATTACAAATGACTTCACCTTATACAGCAGATGGTGAGTCAATCTTCCTTTGTAAGGTGACCTGTTCATGTAATACACATCGAGCACACTCAAGAGTTTAGCCCACAACGGCTCTAAAATCAGCTAAATTAGGCAGCAAAAATAATTCAAAATGAAGAAAAAAAATACTTATTCTAACAAACAGTTCAAGCTGAGCTGAAGTCCAGAGAAAAGGAAAAAGAACAATAACTATGAAAAAAAAGTTACGTTGGGAAAATGACTTCATCAGCAACGTCGTGCAAATTTATGACCCGAAAAGTGATAAAAATACCCATTAGAGCAGTTCTGTTACGGTTCAGCTTTCCTGTAACACCAGTGAATGTTTTAACCTTGAAGTACCTCCGCAGATCCATGAATGAATGCTTTCTCTATGCTCATGAGCCGGCCTCACCGGGTGCGCGTGTAGGGGTAGGCGTTCCAGGACTCCTCTTCCACCCGGAGCGCCGCCTGCGGCAGGATGGCGCAGAACCAGGACGGGATGTGTTTGCCGATGTGGTAGACCTTGTGCGTGTACTGGCCTGAGCCCCCGGGACCGTCCTCGTAAGGCTTGTTCTCCAGGATCTCCACCCCGCTGCCCTCGCCGCAGCTCTCCTCTCGGCTCTTTTTCTGCAGGACGGCAGTGACAGCGTCAGACTCGCGCTCGCCCTCTGCTGGTGGGCTCCGAAATGTTAGGCAACTGATGGGTTTGCTGGTTGAAAGGCGGCGCTCTGCTGCACGTTAGCATAAACCCTTTCGAACCCGGAGGACGTTGGCATTAATAGCCAGACTCTTTGAGGAATGGTGTGGCTGGAAGCTGCTCACCCCCCCTTCAAACGCAGAGTTAATTAGCTACAAAGAGCAAACTCCCTTGTATGGTTTTCAATGGGGAGGTTAGGTGAGGTGGAGCTTAAAAAAGCTCTTTACAGACAGATTAGGAAAGGAAAGATCGGTCAGAAGTCACTTCACTCAAGGCCACACACCTGATGAACACACACCTGATGAACACACACCTGATGAACACACACCTCCGTCAACCAGATCCTGTTGAAGCCACATTTTAGATCAGATTTGGATTGCAATCTGCATAAAATATCCTTCGAGCCAACGTTTGCAGGTGGTATCATGTGACCGAAGCGCAGCCGTGGGTTATGGTTTGCTGTGGTGTTGCTCCCGTGGTAACGGGCTGTGGGTCAAAGAGAAGCCCGACGTGAATGCAAATGACGGCAATCGTTATTAAGCGCGAGAGTGGGGTGTCCGGGGTCAAGAACGGGGCCGCGGATTGAACACGGAGCCCCCCTCCTGGAGCCGTCGGGGAGGCGGAATCAGTAATGAAGGTCGCCGGAGGCAAACAGCTGGAAAATTGCTGTAATCTAGCAGGTAATGTGATTTAGGTGAGGAGCTAAAGGCCTTAAATGAGCCTCCTCGTGTGCAGCAGAGGACCCGTCTTCATGGAAGACGTCTTCAAGCTTCTTGTGTCAACCGGACAGGAGGACCTCAGAGCTTCAGAACCTCCAGACGAGCGCCGTGAGCTGCAAGTTCTGACCCGTTTTGAGCAGCCAGTCTAAGGAGGCAGCAGGAGAGGGCGGGGACACTGACCCATCACGGCGAAGCCCCGTTTATCCCGCCCGGCTGAGGAGGAACCGGGAACGATTGACAGTGGGACAGATGGAGACATCCTGTAATAAAGGAGCGAGCCCGTCCACAGCCTGGACGGACCCTCTGGACTGGTCTGTGGAACTCTAACGGGTCTGGCTCTGCGGAGGGTCTCCTTTCTGCGGGCTGGATTATTGAGGTGACACGGCCGGGTTAACATAAAGCCGGGGTGCGTGGCGCCCCTCCGCGGGCCTGGCGCTGCTCCGGCTCGAGCCTCGTGCACCAAGTCTTATCGCACGGCGCTCAGACGTTCGGGCGCCGCCGCTCGAGCTGCCGCTCCTTCGCTCCTGCACTTGGATTCCAGCTGGGAGCTGGTGGCTGAGAGCGCTCGTGTATCAACCCGCCAGGTCATTTATTAACCTCCCTTCCACAAACATGCACGCACGCGTGCACACGCGCACGTTCACAGATGAATGATGATGCAGCAGGTTCTTCGTCTCGCTGCGCTCCCAGCCTCCCTCCCTGCCTGCGTGATAAATATAACCGTATCCTGTATTTAGAGCCAGACATAGTGTCGTCGTGGTAACGCTGACTGCGCCATCATTTCTGCCCCCCCGATCTCCATTATCACAAACAAATGATGACAGCCTCTGCCACGCTGCAGCTGATGTCACCCGTTACCGTGGCAACCGGGGCTCAGTTGTGACGCTGAGCAGGAGGAGGGTCCAGAACACACGCGCGTGTGCGTGCGTGTGTGTGTGTGTGATCTTCAGTTTCAGACCTCTTTCTTTGCATTACTGTATCTACTAAAACTGTTATTTATTTCGCTGTTGCTGATTGATTCTCTACGAATATGTAATTCTAGTTCAAGCTTTCTTTTTAAGAATGCTGTTTTTTCACGTGCAATGCTTTTTTAAACTGCATTTCATTCTGTTGCTGGGTAAATGCAGCTGCGTGACCCTTCTGCTAACACAGAGGCCCAGGAAGTGAAAGCTGCAGCCCGACTTTCCTGTCGTCTGAGCATCAGGATGAACGTGGTTCTAAACCACTGCAGCTTCTCCCAGAAGAACGGAGGCGGCGCAGGTGGACGAGGCTCTGCATTCATGAGCGCATGAATCACGTGCACATCCAAACAAGAGGCTGATGTCATAACACAAGTGAGAAACTGCGTTTGGGGTATATTTCCTGTTATGGTGATTTTTGCTGCATTACACGTGCGCGTGCCAAAGCACAACTACAGACGCTGCAGCACAGAATGGGACAAAAAACTACCACAATTAATTTTTAACCAGATTTCTATTGAGCCTCTATTAATAATCAATTAAAGATCTTGAAAATCCTCTTCAGCATTTCAAATTTAGCATCAACTAGCTGAATATTTAATATCATTTGATTATAATTCTGCAAAAAAAAAAAACTCATTATAGACATTTTCTGTCTTAGATATAATTCTGTTTGCTCAGGAATCTAAATAAAAAATGATTTTTTTATTCAGGGGGTGTGTTTTTTCCATGCACGTATTAAATAATATTAAGAGAATATAATCTGCGGGCATATGGAGCGCCAGCTGGTCAGCGGGACAACACCGGCCCTCGTGGCCCCTGAACACATCGGCCGGTGGTCGTGCTCACCGGCGTGATGCACGGTCCTGACCTGCGCCCACCGTTACACGTGTCACCCGCCGTTGTGCCGACTGAACCAGCGAACCTTACCTGGATCATGTAGAGCTGAGCGATGCGATACTCCTCCACGCTCATCGGCATGGGGATGCGATACTCCTTTATCAGCATGGTGGTTTTTGAAGTGGGCCGGCCCCGCGTGTATCCAGAGAGGTAGGACTGTAAGAGGTTCGCTCGACTGGCTTCGCTACCCCAACAGCATATTCAAGCGGGCGGGATGGGAGTCATTGTTGTCCTTCCCTGAGAGGAGAAACCAGAGTGGAACTGAGTTACTTCCAGAGTGGCTGGAGTTAGCATGTTTGTGGGAGGATTAACCGCCCTACAGACAACACATCCCTCCCACAGATCTGTTACAAGGTAATCCACTGACCTGCCGACATCCCAGAAATCCCCCGGCAACCTAAATCCCAAGTCTGTCTGCACACCAAAGATTCAGCCACGTCGTGGTCGGCGTAGCTGCTTTTTCGTGGCTTTTCCCGCGTACCTCACCTGAACTGCAGCATCCACACCCCCTCATTTAAAATCAGATCCCTTCTGTCCAAACGGCTGGGTGACATTTTCTTGTCATATTTTCACTCCCACCCAGGAGTCACGTGGCAAAAGCCAATTAATCTCAGACATTACTGGTTGCTGCAATACTGAGGCCGTCTCACCAGGAGAGAGAAGACGTGTGTGTGTGTGTGTGTGTGTTTTATCTGAGTATTAGTGTAAATGTGATTGCACACACATGGATTCAGACTTACTAAATTCTGACTTTAGTTCCTGTTGGTTGGCTTAGTGACGGATAAAAAAATGCTCTGAGGAGACCAGATTTGGTAAAAAACATCTCAATACCATCGGCCAAGATCAAAGGCCAATGGGCTTTGATCATAAAGCAACCTGGAATGTTATGTAACCTGGTATTACTGGTGCCTTTATCTCCTACTGTATATTACAGGTGTAACAACATGAGATCTGTGCTCTCAGAGGGTTTTTCTAGTTGCCTCTGCAGTAATTACGCTGCAGTGTTTCATATAAAGAGGTGCTTTTAACTTTGCTTTCAGCATTTAGCTCACAGAATTATAATCAAGCGCAGCTATTAGACAGACGCTGCCAATATTCATCCACAGATAAACGGGTCACGGTGTCCCAACGCCCCCCTCCCCACCCTACAGGTGCATCTCCAGGGTGACGCTGCTGAGGGCGTCTCTGACACAACCACAGCGGGGAAACCAAGCGCCACTTCCTCCCTGTGAAAACCCAGTCCTTGACCAGCAGGAGAGCTGCTATTTTTAGCTCCAAAGTAATCCCCACAAAGCAAAAAGTGAGACAGACACAGATGAGGAGTGACAGACAGACAGACAGACAGACAGACAGGCCAGACGAGCGACGCCTGAGCATCGAGTCTTCCGTCTGCGCCACGAGCTGTGAGTCACCACATTACCGACCTTTATGGAAAAAAAACACACCCCAACCAAGCTAAATGATGATTCCTCCCAGAAGGATGTAAGAATAGCTGATCAAATGATGAAATAAGTTGAAATACAGACTAAATGTCAATGAAACAGGAGCTTTTTATCCAGCAGAAAGCTTCTGATGAGCCTAACGTTGATGGATTTCTGCATTACCAAACGTGCGGCTGCAACATCAGACTCAATTTGCTTCCCTTCAGGCCCTGTGGAGGCCGAGTCCACTGAAATATTACTGTCCGACAAGCTGGCACGCAACCTCGCGCTCTACACCAGCAAAATTACTGTATACGGAGAGGAACAGCAAGTTTTTATCACCACGCAACCAAGTGCTTTCGTCCCAGCATCCTGATTTATCCCTCCAGTACTATGACTTCATCTGCTCCAATTGCTTTAAACTCCAGCCAAACAACGTTCTGTGTGGTCAGTTAGCAAACCTGCAGCTCGGATGGCAGCTTTGACCATGAAAGACGCATCGAGAAGTTACTGACAGCAGTCAGACGTTCAGGAAACACAAATTACTGACGCGTTTGTGGCCAGAAAGAGCACAGGGAGCAGAGAGGACAGAGGCCCCGGAGGGCAAGACATCTGCATGTGGAACTGGTACTGGACTCCCAGCGGGACGTCAGGAAAGCTGCACCACTGAGGATGGACAGTCCTGACATCAGGCCTACAGGTAAAAGCATCCCCGATCAACACCCGCAGCCGCGTTCCACAGGGACGGACGCTAGACTCCATCCACGCTCTCGCACGAACCAGCAACCGCAGCATCCGCTTGAAGACTTTTCCACAACCAACACTGCCGACAAAACTCTGGTAAGACTTTCAGTTCAACCCAAAGGTGAGTTCATCCCAAATCTCACCGGCGTTTTCTCTTTCTCGGAGCCGCCCTTCCACCTTCTCGTGTTGTGGATACGGAGAGAAATGACAGAAAATAAACACGAGCACACAGTTTATACAAACCCCCCCCCCAGCATTATCGGAGAAAAACTGCATTGGCCACAGTATCCACGTCCTCTCTGGTGAACATCGGCTGGATCTGAACATCAGTCCCTCCTGATGAGCAGATGGAGCCACTGATTTACTCTGACCGCGAGGCTAATGCTCAGGAGATGCATATTTATGAGCCGTATGGATCCGTCACACTGATTCCATAGACTGAGGATCCAGCTCATCACATCCCAGCGTGTTACTGGGATGCTTCTGACGCTCCAGAGGTTGGAGGAGCTACAGGCGCCGTGCTGCGCTGACAAGCTCCCCGGCTGGATTTGTCTGCGCTCGTCATAATCACCACGCACGTATGCGCTCACAGCGCACGGCGGGGCTCTTTCACGCACGGAGCGGGAGGACCCGGACCTGCCGAGGATGCAGCACGGCGGATTTCTGGACAAAAAAAAAACCGTCGGTGTCGGCAGGAGGGAGCGGAGACGCGGAGGAAAAAAGGAAAACACGGACAGCGTGAGCAGGTTCGGGAGGCGAGCGTACCTCAGAGCTGATTCGCACAGCTTGTTCCTGCCAGCGCAGAGATGAACAACTCTCACGTCACAAACACCCCAGCGTCACCCTTGGACACGCGTCGCACGCCAGGCGTGGAGACGTTCCGCACCGATGCGCCCAGACGCAGCCTCCCGGCCGTCTCAGCCAGGAGCCACCTGCGGATCTGGGCCCCTCCTCGGCCCGCGCTCGTGTGTCGGCCCGTCGAACCAGCAGCCGCCGCTGTCACGTGTTTACACGGCGGCGGAGCGGAGGCCGGCGGTCTGTGGGGCGCCGCGGTGGGTGAAGGAGAGCAGGTGTCTTGCCGGCGGCAGGAGGCACCTCAGCACCGCCGCTCTGCTGAGCACAGCCTCGGGGGTGCAGATCCTGGTCCTGGACTCGGCAGCAGTAGCCCTGCCATCCCTCCTCCCCATCCCTGCACTCTCCTCTGCCGGTCCCCACCAGCCCGTCCCACCCCCGTCTCTCTCTCTCCCTCTCTCTCTCCCCTCCCTCCGAAGCAGGAAGACTTCTGGATTTTAAAAATCCTCACTGTGAAAAAGAGCAGGTATCGATTCTCTCTCCACCTCTTCCTTCCCCTGTCGTTCCATCTACCTCCCTTCTTCGCTGCCTTTCCCCTCCACCTCGAGACTGAGGAAGCTCTGTTACCATGGGGATGCATGAGGCTGAGCCCTGATTGGTGGGGATTGTTGTGATGCAGCAAGTTGGTGGTGCAGCCCACTGGTCTGGCTGCTGCTTCTCTCAACATCCAGCTCCTACGCTGAGACGTCTGCGCTTATTAAACGTCGAATAAACCCGCGTTTCAAAGATTCTGCACCAACCTGTGCTGAAAAGATCCTCTCAGAGGAGGCGGCTGTGGACGAGGCGGCTGGTTTCATTTAAATGTTGCCTTACACAAAACTTTACCCAGCTGATTAATGTCCCAAAACACCGGGGCTCCGCCTCCCTTCGGGATTAAAATGCATCGGAGGGCGCAGCCGCGCACGTGCACGAATCACTTCTATCTCTGCTCCCAGACCACCTCCTCGCTTTATTATTCATCTATTTGCACGGTTGTCGTGACCATCCTGCCTTTCCTGTCGCGCGTTTGTCTTGTCGGCGCCGTTCGCAGAATCTGAATGAGCCGGCCGGGCGAGCGTGAAGGCAGGTTTCTGCCTTTGGCCCATAAATCAACGCTTGGGTGCGGATCAAGTGCTGTTGATCCAGACTGCAGCCATGACGTCACTCGGAGGCCACCTCGCTGCTTCCGTGGAAACAGCAGCAGCGTTTCCACATCTGAAAAACTTACTGGTCTCCTCCGAGCGGCTGCAGCTGCATTTCCAGGGTTCTGCCCGGCTCCTGCGGAGTCGCCGCCACGCAGGATCACGTATTAAAAGCGCCTCGCCAAAATAAAAGCCCGCTCCGCTCCAGCGGGCCAACTCTTCATCGGCGCCTCGCAGAGACTGACAGACGGCGCAAATTTGTAGGCAGTCGTGCAAAGATTTAATTGGCTGCACAGCCTAAGTGCTGGTTCAAGAAGGCGGAGCCGACAAGGCAGAGGTGGGAAACGCCATGACGCCAGCAGATACTGTTCCCATGGACTTACAGTCGGGGTCAGAGGCTGCTGCAGCAGAGGAAAATGCAATTTCCTGAATTATGCTGTGTCAATATTTGTCTCAGATCTTCATTCATGATGACCGTGTGGCTCAATCTGTTGTCAAAGCTGAGCACCAGCCAGAGCTGTGGGCGATCAGAACCTAGAGCCACAGGAGCGGGGAGCCGGGTCAGCGCGCTCCTCAAAATGTCCGACCATTCCTCAGAGAACTCTGCAACGGAGATGAACGGCTAAAGGGTCGTTTGGGCGGTTTCCTAGAGCCCAGATGTGTCGGCCTGATGCTGAGCCAGAAGAGGCTCAACCTCCGAGTAGTTCCCTGGCTGAGAGGACGGACAGCGCGTGAAGACAGCAGGCGCCGATAAACCGCACGTCTCAGTCGTCCACGTAGCCTGAACGTCTCCTTAATTGCATCCAGACAACATAGATCTCTGAAAGACCCCAACAGGTGAAGACAGGAGGGTTAAAAACGCTGCTGTGTTGAAAGCGAGCGTTGTGAGCAGGAGCCTTTAATCTGAGCAGGCAGGGATGTGAAGCCTCTCACGGAAATGACTTGTTGACAGGTACTCCACCCATCACCCACACACACACACACACACACACACACACACAGTTTATCTGAGCATCAGCAGAGCAGCGCTATCAAAATCCAGCTCTGTCCTGTTTTACACCAGCCGGGCGCCTGCCTCTCCCACAGCCGTTAATTTGCGACCCTGTCAGCAGCATCTCTCCTCGCCAGACACTCAGGACTGCAGGTTGCGAGCTCTGCCGCGGCGTCACTGACGCCGTTTGGTCGGAGCATCGCGCTGCTGCAGAAAGATGCATCTGTTTACATCCACAGTGGGGTTTCCGGTGCTGATACTTTAGGGCAGAGTGAAGCTATATGAAGAGCACGCAAGACAGGTTTAATAGAAGGCTACAGACAGCAGGCGAGAAAAATAGAATCGCCAGGTTACCTGTTCTTTTTTAGCTCTTTTGAGCAGTTTACTCTAATTTATCTTTGCCCGGTAAATAAGAGATGAAATTTCTCAGTTATCTCAAAACCCTTCAGGTTGTGGCTCATCTGCTCGCCTCAGAGCGGATGATGTAAAACCTCATGTTTTAAAGTCAATCAAGCAGGAGAAGTTGCTCAGCCAAGAGTAAAGCGTTTTAAATAGTCTCATCTCAACCTGGATTAACGCTTTAATGAGGTCAGCATGAATCGCGCATCCATCTCTGGGCGTACTTGATGGACATTTCATACTTTAAATCCACGTTAATGGTGGAAGAGCCTAAAACAAGCTGGAGGAAACATCATGAGGTGCTGCCACTGACCTGTCGTCCATCCCCGCAGAGGCTCCCACCCGTCGATCCTGTGAATGAGAAAGAGATGAGAGCCAATAGAAAAGCTCTTTAGGGGATTTTTTTTCTGATACACACGCGCACACACACTCCTGAGAGTGAAGAGCAGGGACAAAAGTCATTTCGGCTCCGTTTCCATCCGCTGTGAGGGGGGAAAAAAGGGTGACGGAGCACAGCAGCAAGGGCTCATTCAAAAATATCGCTGCATCCATTCACTGACGTCCGATCACCTCCAGGATGTTTACAGAGGCGTGGGCAGCTAATGAGAGGGAATGTGGGGCTGGCGTGACGGCCTGGTGACGAGAGGGAGGGCTATTTTTAGCTCGGGATGATGATGATGGGGGTTGGAGCAGGGGTGGGGGTGGGGGGGGCGATGGCGGAGAGCAGCATGGTGGTGGAGATGGGGGCTTATTGTTGTCACGACGCTCCTCAAACTGGGCACGACCTGACGTTTTTGTACCACATTTGCTCGAACATCTGCAAGAATCTTCAGGATATCAGCCGGAGGTGTCACGGTTCAAACTTTGTGGGGGAAAAGTCAAAATACCAGAGTTACGAAAATGGACTGAAGCAGAGGAAAAAACACATTTATGAGTCTGAATGTGTTATTGTGCAAGTTTGTTCCCTGTTGACAGAAGGCAGCGTCTGACGTGACGTCTGCGTCCGACATTCCTGCAGTTTTGCCTCTGAAAGTCCACGAGGACAGAGGGAAAGAGCAGACACTTGTTGGTGTTGCGTGGAGAAGGAAAATGCGGAGGAAGCACTCCTGAGGATGCTCCCGGCCACCAACGTCACCATCTGGCCCAGCTCCAGCGCCGCTGCGGCCGGCGGGCCAGCGCAGCTACGGGAGCTGGACCCGTGTGGGAGCTTAATCAGCCGCCTCAGAATCGTCTCCGCAGAACTCCTCCTTCGTGTCTGACGTGAACAGCCGCTGCTACCTTCAGCTACACTCAAAATCCGAAACCGGCAGGCCGAAGTACGACAGCTACCGGCTCATGAATACGTAAAAAAACATTTGACGTCATTCCTGGGTCCCAAATCCAAAGATTTAGAAAAACCACTATGCAAATAATCACGCATGCACAGACGGACCTGGAGCTCATCAGCCGGAGATCCACAAGTGAATATTTGATTTGTATTTATGAGCTGCAGCCTCCTGAGTGCTCCATCAACCCTGCGAGGACGCAGGCGCCCAGCTGACTTTTAACTAAGAGTGACGGCGTAAGTATGGCCTGAATGTGTGCGTCTGAATATTCGATGAGAAGGCGACGCCTCGCTGCACCTGCACAAAGACCCGGCCGACGCTCGTTAGAGGAAGAGCTCCGGCCCAGCGCCGCCTCACGACAAGCCCCCGCGCTCCCGGCTGACCCCCCTCCCAGCCCCCTCCAGCCGGGGACGTCATCCAGGCGCAGGTCTAAAATTAAAGCGTTCTTCAGAGGGCACCGTGTGACACCCCCACTAACACCCACACACACACACACACACACAGGGGTAAATTTAGAGTAAAATGAGTTAAAAATGTTGGTCAGCTGGCTGAGATGAGTCAGATGCTCTGCGCCGTGAGCAGGCTTTGGTTTTACATTTGAAGCCCAGACAGGAGCCTTGCTCAGCTGATACTGGTGTGACTGGTTACCTCTCACCACTGGCTTCATGTCGCACGTCTGCATATGACAAACAGAAGAAGTGAAGGTACTGGGTGGGAGGGCGAGTGGCCTCAGACTGCCACCTTTTGGGTCTATTTACGGTGCAACACTTCTCGCCGTCAGGTGGTAGGTGGGGGCGGCGGCAGACGGACTCAAGGGGAGAGAAGTGTGGTCCGTTCGCGTGCAGCCTCCCACGGCTCGATCCTGGATTGGAAGGCATGATCGGTGGGCTGGAATCCCTCTATTTACGCTGCTAAAAATAGATTCCACACATGGCGATGACGTGGCTGCTCGTGACAAGACCCCCCCCCCCTCCCCCCTCCCTTTCCCAGTCATGGCGACATTAGTATGCAACCCGGAGCCCGGCCGCGTGCCAACTCTGCTCCAATCCCCTCTGACGTTTCTTTTTGAGATACAGCGTAAGGATGGGGGGCTGTTACCTTCACGTGAGGGGGGGCAGGGGAGGAAAACAGGAGGGATGGATGGGCAAGATGGAGACGGTGAGG
>BJFM01001695.1:42966-54367 GCA_016586285.1 Arothron firmamentum
TCCTAAAGGTGGGGGCGGCCATCAATATCATGAGTCATTCTTTCTGTGGTGGTCACTTCCTAACAGCATTCATTAAGGCAAACCTAATCATTTGGGCCCCATAATCAGATCCTGTGCAGATCCATCTTCCTTCATTCCCACAACACACTCAAATCATGCACTGGAGCGGGTGGAAACAACAGCGGTACATTAGGAGAAGACGGCGAAGGCCACGCTGAGAGTCGCGCTGCGTGACGCTGAGAAGGACGAGCAAGATGTCAGCTCCGTTCCGGCCAACATTCACTGCAAATAAAAACAACCCTGGGAGCGGAAGAAGGAAGCGTGGGGCTGCCCCAACCCCCTGGGAATCAGTGAACAGGTATTCAGGAATGTGCAATGAAATTTGTTTTGTTGCTCTCTGCAGACGGTGATTATTTCCAGCTCTGCGCTGGCAAAAGAGGCGACAAATTCCCCCCCAGGTTTAAAATGCCCTTCCTAGAAAGTTTGGGCTCAAGCAGAGCGTCCGTCTGAACGGGGGCTGGGCGAGGATAACATGTGTTCAAGCAGCGCTGTGGTGTTTTCACCTTCGCTGTCTAAGAATAGCTGCATCCTGTGTGCGTCGTCAGCAGCGGCGGCGGCGTGCACAGAGCGCTTCTGTAAGGGCCCACACATTCACACGTGAACCTCTGCTCAGGGGGAAAGGCTGCGGCCTGTGTCCATTTGCCTTTTGCTTTTGGTTTAATGGGCATCACATTAAAAATGCACAGAATGATGTGAACATTCATTCTCCTGCACCCTGTCCGTGCACTGGCCTCACACACACACACACCGACATCAGTGGCATTTTTTCCCATCCAAACTTCTTCTCCGCAGATTTGTGTCCACTTCAGTGGTCATCCCAGCCCGACCCTTTCACCTCTGCTGTTCCACCAGCAAACCTCACACGTGGTTTTTTTTGCCACATTGCGATGCTGTAACCATCCAAAAATACATCATCAATCCCCCCAAAAGAATGTCTTATATATAGACGGGGGGGTGGTGACATCATGAGGAGGACCCACCGTAGATCTGGAGGCCGCAGGTTTGGCAGAACTTCAAGGGATCCAATTGCATCACAGTAGACTCCCATGAACTCATTCCTCATCAATCTGCTGGTGCCTCCTGCCTTTAAGGAGCTTTCTCACTTTGGAGAGCAGCAATGATCCTTTAGGACATTTGCCATTTAAGGTGAAAAATAACGGAACAATTGAAAATATATTTTAGCAGCTGCTTATAGTTGCAACAGTTACCTTGGCTTACACACGTACTCAGAAAAAATGACCAGGAAGAGGGTTAAAGTATATCTTTGAGGCCAACACTGAGTTCGGATGAGATTATGAATACAGTAATCTGATTACAGTTCCCTGGGTTATTTGTAACAGATGTGACTGAGGCAGTTCGGGTTATTTTGTGTAAACACAAGATCCAGCTCGTTTGGGCCATTCTATGTGCACTAATGGTGGACGTTGCCTCCTAAAAAAAGGTGGTGGCAAAATCCAGACGTGCACCAACAGGTTGACTCAGCTTTGCATACTCAATCACAGCCATTTTCCGGACGCGAATGCTGGAAATCGCAGTGCATTCTGGGTGTGCTCTATCACAATCACAGGTTGTTGATCACCTGAGAAAGCAACGGTGATGCGTCTCACTCACATGCAGCTTTAAATAACAAGGAATTAATGAAACACGACATTTTAGAATACTGGTAGTAAAACACAAGGGTGGAGTGGTGGTGGTGGTGGTGGTGTCGGTTCGACAACAGCAAGAGGGACTCACCTGCTCCTCTGTTTATCTGCAGTCCCGGTTATTCAGAGACCCTGAACGCAACATCACAGCTCTAATTTCTCCACACGGACGACAGCGTTTGACTCACAGCCACAAAGCTCCGGTTCCCCTCCGTGTGCGTCTGTTCCTCACTGCTGCTCCTTCATCATCCAGAAAACACGGGTGTACTGCCTGATACTCCGGCCGGTGTGTCGCTGGTGTCCGACAGTGGGCTCATGTTACATCATGTGGAGGACCTCTTTACGACCGGCCAACAGAAGTCAAACTACGCCCTCTGCTGGCGTCAAACCCACACTGCAGCCGGCTCCGTGACTGCGAACGTATAGCACAGAAATTTAACCACATATTATGCAAATAAAGGCGATAATTATTAAATATTACTACAATTATGTTTAATAATATTTAAGATTAAGTGATGGAAAACTCATTTTACATTACAAGAAATACCTCGGTAAAGGTAGGTTGTATGGTTAAGTTATACAAGAACTTTGCAAGAAACAACACTTGTGGTAATTTGATAAAACTTCATTTATTGTGCATTGGCAACATTTATAGTTCCAGTGAGATTCAGGTAGAAAAAAATGTATGGCAAAAAAAGCAGTGCAAAAAAAATCCCACAAGGCATAGCAAAAATAAACAAAGAAATGTGTGCATTTTAAAGGTGTGCTGGTTTGGGTTCACTACAGGTTCTAATCTGAATGGTCCAAGCACATTTGGGATGTAAAGCGGCGGGTAATAATGGGAAGTAAACAATAAAAGGCATTAGAGTTAAGTAAACAAATATTTCCTTCAAGTTTGATGATTTGGTCCAAACCCAATAAAACATAAAATGCACCAAAAGTTCAAAACATGAGCAAAGACATGTAATAAATACCTTGAAGTCATGTAAAAATGAAACATGACTAATATTCATATGAGCAAATACGGCCGTAATATTTGCGTCTGAATTTCTAGACTGAGCAGTCGTGACCATTTACATCACAAATATCCTCGATTTAAAAATCCACCCCTGAACGTGGCAAGTAAAACACTTGTTTTATCATTCATGTGACTATAAAAGTAAATGAATGTACAAATCTGTGTATTACTAAAAAATATAGTCTACAAATCGTAGCATCTTTCAGACATATAAAAATATCCCAGAGTAAAACGTATAAAAAGATGTGGCGGAGATGCATGAGTTCATGGCACAAAGAGACAATCAGTGCGGAGTATAAAAGCAAAAACAGACTTTGCTATATGTTGGCAGAGGAGCGGAGGACATGGAACCTCTTCAGAGTCATTCTGATGGAGCCCAATTCACGGTTCACTCTCTCCAAACGTTTCTCTAAAGCTGCCTGAGGAGGAACAGACGAGCCGAGTTAACACCGGCCCGACTGCGGTTTACATTTTTAACGTAGAAAATGATCTCACCTCGTCTAACCTGGCCTGAAGACTCACTTTGCCGCCTCCTCTGGGCAGCTGGCTCAGAGCTGCCTCGATCTGCACGGCACACAGGAATCCATCAATCATTCTGAATAGTCAGTGACGAGGACAAGCCTCCATCGTTAAACATCACAGCTGGAAAACCCTGCATGCCATGCTGAACACAGCTGTGACGTGTGATGTGGTTTGGCTCACACTGAACACGCCCCACCTGCATTTTCTCCTGCGTGAGCTCGTCTAACAGTCTCTCAGCCTCAGCCAGCGAGTGCAGCCTGTCCTGCAGAGGCACAGGTGAACCAGGGCAGGCCTCCTGCTCCTCCCAGCCCTGCTGGGAGCTCCCCTCTGCTGGCTTCACAGAGGTGGGCTGCAGCTGCTGGACCACTAAAGCAATAAAACATGTATTAAACGGCAGTTCATGCACCAGGCCAACACCTTGACGTATTTACCGTCTCCTCTGTCAGCTGACATAAACTGGAGTCTCTTCCTGGGACTGCTGCTGTGGAAGGAATGGCGCCTCTGCTGTTCATCCACTCTGTTGGCGCAATTACGGTTTGTTTATACAGAATAAGAGAACATTTAGAGCTACACTGGCTCTCTGTCTGGACCTCTCACGTCTTCCTCACCCTTTGAGCAGGTATTCCTCTCTCGGCATCATGCAGCCGAACACGGTGGAGAAGTTCTCGGTGGGGCAGCGTTTGGGGCTGGACTTGGCAGACTGAGGCATGAGCAGAGTTTCTCTTTTTGCTGGGTAGAGCAAAATTACACACTGTTAATTACAAATGCCATTAATAATTACACATCACACATGCTAATCACAGCAGAGTATCCCTATGTGCTGGAAGGTGTAGGAAGTGGTCTGACTTGGGTTTTAAACCTACTATTTACAAAGGAAATGATGCTTTAAATGTCCTAGCCTGTATGAACACAAGAATCTGATCAAATGTAACAATTTCACTATATTACTGTTATTTTCCCCTAAGCTCAGTTAAATGACCTGAACACACTATTTGTTTCTGTTAAACAGCCAGCAGGAGCGTGTTTACGTTACACAGTTGTCTTGGGAGGACACGTACTGGGTGTAGTTGGAGGTCCGTTCCGATGAGCCGGAGGCAGTGAGGAGGATCGGTGGCTCTCTGGAGACAAACTCCTCTGAGCTCGGAGTCGAGCTCCAGCTATTTCTGCTCCACCTAGACCCCTCGCTCCGCCTCTTTCTGCTCGGGCTTCTCCAGGTTTGACCGCCTCTCTCTCGACCTTTTGGAGCTCCAGCCGCTCCTGTATCGCGTCTTTGTGTCTGCGCTCCACAAAGCCCATCATGGTCCTCTGAGTGCTGCCCCCTGCAGGTAGAAGTCAGACAAATCAATGAAGTTCAACCCTCACCCACACAGAAAAGGCTAACTTTAAAAAACAAAAGCACCATTGTTGGATTTCAGACATGTGTGAGTGTCAGGCGTCAGAGCTGACTCTTACAGGGGGCTCGACTCTCTGTGGCTTTAGCCTCCTCCAGCTCAATAAGAGCCCTCATCATGGGTGTCAGTGTGCAGCTCGTCTCTCTACGCTGGCTCTGTTCTTGGTATCTGGGCTGAGCCAGACTGTGTTCACCCTCTGATGGACTGCTATAGAATATATATAAAAAAAATACAAATCATATGAAATATAAGAAAAAAACATCCACGATTACTGAAATAATAAATAATGATCCACCTCCGGTTGCTACTGACTGGAGAGGCGTCTGCAGGGCATCCCACCCCTGATGGCTGCTTTTGGTGAAAACTCGAGTGATTTGTTTGAAGGAATTTAGACTTTCTGCTGTTGTTCTGCTGCTCAGCTGAAGGTGATTTCCTGCTGGTAACATCTGGCTCTGTCTGACCTCTACTGGGTAATGGCAGGGCATCGGGATGGTGGAAGAGGCTGTGGACACATTATAACAAAGCCATCATTTAGACATTCATCGATTTACCATCAAGTTTTGAAAGACAAATGACGAGAAAAAATTAGAAAGTGTCCCTTTTTATCTTAGAGAGAACAACAAACTACGTATATTTTGATTCACCGACTGTTTCTTGACAGACTTTACCACATTATCAGAATCATCAATGCTCACCCGGCTCCAGAAGGCCTCGTGTTGCTGTGGGAACTAAAACGTGCTCTGGCCTGGTTCTCATGTTCCAGCTGCTTCACCTGAGACTCCAGTTTAAAGATGAATCTGAGGAGACAGACATTTAAAGCACAAAGCCTACGAGCAGGATTCAGTTTGATTATCTGTTATTCTGCAAATATGATCATGGAATTAGTTCTTACCTCTTCAGTTCTGATATGTGGTCGTTGGCATCACACAACTTGTTCTCCGTTGACACTAAATTGTTCTGTGGACAAAAAGTTGAAAACTGATTGAGGCTTAAAATTAGAGCCAACATGTTACAGTGTTCATCAAATAAAATTAACTCAACTCTCTCACTAATATAGTGAGTGTGTCTTTTTATTTACCTTTAATTCTTCATGCTCCCTCCTCAGAGATTCGTATTCTCCCAGCAGCTGAAAAACAGCAGGGACTTAAGTCATTGTCACCGTTGTTTCCTATGCATTCTCCTTTGATATATATGTGATTTTGGTAATTAGTATGGATGATACATCATCTGCCTCACTAAAACAGTTAATAAAGGGGTGCAGGACATTGGTAGGTTAAACATCATGACTTACATCTTGCAGCATCTTGTACTCTCTCTCCCTCTTGGAGTCCTTTTCGTCCCCCTCCCTGCAGGCCTTTTGCAATGACTCCTCCAGCTGCCGTGCGTGACTCTTTAATCGTGCAACCGTGGCCTCCCTCTCTTTTTCAGAGCGTTTGCTTTCGTCTAGTCGCTGCTGTAAGGACTTTACTGCAGCACCGGCGACTGCGTAGCGCTCTGGCCATTCAGCCTAATGTTGCAAAAATAAAAATGAATGAAGAGAAAACCTAAAAAATACAACTCAGTGTAGCGTTCTCATGATGCAGATTAGCAGTGAAGTTACCAATTTCTTCTCCAAAGAGCTGTTTGTTGCCTCTAGGTCCTTAACGCGTTTGGTGGCCTCACACAGTGCTTCCTCTAGATGCTTACATCTGTTGAAGAAAAAACAAGTTCACAATGGTGCAGAAAAAAAGCACAGACCCATCGAAAATTACACAGATACAAATAAAACACACCTCTTTGTCAGGGTCTGGTTGGCCTTTTCTACGTCTTGAGGCAGATCTCCGAGTTTCAGTTTGTCTTGCAGGAGCTGAATCTCAGTTTCATAATATGCTTTCAGATCAGCCACGTGCCGAGCGTGCTTCTCTCTTAGCCTTTGCCTGATACTGAGAACAGGAAAAACGGATAAATGTCAGCTGGAAGTACTCGAATGTGATAAAATATGTGCATCAATGGCTCCAGCAGTGTTGAAAGAAAACAGACAGATGAATCAAAAGAGAAAGGTGATTTTCACATTTTTAATATAATGTTGCGGCTGACACTAAAACTGTGTTTATGCTGGTGGCTTGATCTACCAGTTGTGAGGATAATTTATGACCCCTGTTTTATAGTGTTTCCTAATCCTAATAAAGGTTTAAATATGTTACCCTTTAGATGTCTGTTTTTTTAAAACAAAATCTTGTGTTTAATTTTAAAAAGAATTTGTAAGATCATGTGATAAGATCTACCAAGAACAAACAGTCGTACTCACAGAGAAAGGACAACAGGGTCCTCTAGTGACGAAGTCTTTTCCATTTGCGGGTTGGCTGCAGACCCCTGAGCAGCAGCAGAGCCTGAACAGGGAATCAGGGTGCTGGTGTGTGTGTTGCTGCCCTCTTCCTCACTTGCTAAGGGGGCGCTGACTCTGTATTGCTGGCTGGATGTGTGGGAACACGGCTGGGCCTTGTTATGAAATCCCCACGTGCTTTGTGCCTTAGAAGGTCTAGCAGCTGAGATGCTGGAGGTGTCAGAGATACCGTCAGTATCTCCGGGATTGGGACTGTACTCTACCATGCTGTCTGGGCTCACAGGGGTGTGCACCCTGGGGCAGAGATGGAAGGAGGGGCTGCTGAAATGAGAGGGGGAAGTGAAGCCAGAGGTACGATCGGACTGCCGCTGGTTACCTGATGGATCCAAGGTCAGCATCTGAGGTGCAAAGAAGGACACGATGGGTCAGAGGCTTAGTAAAAGGCTGACATGATTATAGATGAGTCATGTAACAAACCTGAGGGGACAAAGAGCTAACTGTAGCAAAGCCTTCACATTCGGAGCGTTTCGAGCCTGTTCTTTGCTTGTTGTGATAGATTTCTTTGAGAGAGAGCCGCGGCTCCTGGTTCAGACTCTATGAGAGACAAAGTTGACTTTAAAAAAAAGGGGAAGTAATGACAACTAAGTATCCAAAAGCACTGAAATAAATCAAAGTGCTTTTCAGGCTGCAATACATGTTTCAGGCAGACATTGGCTGCTTGTTTCAGCAACTCATCCCTCAAGCAAAACAGTACTCACAAGATTCATAGATGCCTCTTGCAGAAGGAGATAAGCACCACTGTCAAAGCTGTCTGGAAGCGGGTGATACAGTTCATTCTCATTCAAATGCCAATAAGTCAGACCTGACATGGAGAGAATTAGAGTAATCTTTTATTGCCTGAATCTACCTGAGTATAGAAATCATTTACAGGTTTAACAGCTTTTTGTTAGGAGTGTGTAGAATTCAGCCTTTCTGCTGCTCCTTTAACTTTACAGTCCTGTGTTTGTTATGCTGAGTACAGCTGTTACCTGATGCCTGAGAGATTACACTGTCGCTCCTAATCAGGGGAAAAGAGCTGGATGCTGGGCCAGCCAGACGCTCCTGAGACCAAACAGAGAGCGGATTTGCCTCAGAAGAGGGACAGTAGAACACACACATCACACTCCAAATGAATGGGAGGGAAAATACTTTTTTCCGGCAAAATGAGTCATAAATGAGGAATAGCTAGGAGTCGTACCTGTTCCTGGGACTCTGGCCACTGGGGGAGATTCTGTTTGTGAGATTCTCCGAGGCTGCATGGCTGCTCCTTGCAGTGAGAGTTTTGTGATGAAGGTTGTGCCACCTTGCTCTTCTCCGCCCTAAGTTTCTGCCTCTGGGCCCAGGAAGTCAAAGGTTGGTTGATGCTGTAAAGAGAAAAGTCATGGTGGGAAGTCCTTTAGCAAAATGTTCAAAGAACTATTTTTTTCATGTCTTTTATAAACTCCAGAGACTCACCCAGAGTTTCCCTGCTGGTATACTAAAGGGTTTGGTTCCTCGACCCTTACGGTTCTCTCATTGGAACAATCCTGCTGGTTTCCTTCCACAGTTGTCTCTCTGTTCTGCTGCACATCTCTGAGCCAGTTTTGCTTCTCTCTCTCTTGATCACCACCCTCATCTTCTCTGGGAGACTCAGTAACGTCCACACTCATTTCCCTAGCAAACAGAGTGCCATACCCACTGCTGAGCCCTGTGGTTGCCCGCTCCTCCGTCTGGTTGGCCGGCTCCGATCCCTGGAGTGAAAGAGCATGGGAACTGAAGACTGCATGGGCAGGGGATGCCAGGGCATTTTCACTAGCAGTATTTCTGAGGCCTGTGCTGTCACTGGGGAAGAGCGGGGAAATACAGTCCTTCCTGCTTGTGCAGGTTTTGATTGCCAGGTTTGGAGAGAACTCTGTGTGAGACTGGTTGCTGGCTTGACGATTCTGGAGCTGAACCATGGCTTTAATTTCATCCTGTATCAGCTGGAAAAGCAGAATGTGGTTAAAAATAATGTTTTCACAAACAGCTATTTGTGTAAAATGACCCATTTAATGGCTGCTTACCTGTATTTGACACTGATACTGCTCTTGCTGAGCAACGATCTGATCTTGGTATTGCTTCTCCACCAGCCGAAAGAGGTGCAACCACCGGCCCTGTGTGATAGAGTGGAGCAAATACTTTAGCTGTCATTTAACATCAAACCCATGGCCAAACCTGCACGGAAAAGAGCTTAAGCAAACATGAACAAATGAACACATATGACAAACACCAAAGAAATCTCCGACTGACACAATCACAAATACCGTTATTGTGTTAATCTGTCAACTGTTAATCTACATCTGGGGACAAATTCACTCGTTCATTAATTAAGAGTTTTAACGAGATGTTTAAACCATCTTTTATGCAGAATGATGATTGTGCTCCCCACTTTGAGATCATTATGAAAGCAATTAAAAGTCAATTGTTTTTTCTCAAAAGCTGGAAATAGCAATCACAAGCTGGAATCACAGAGTGTAAAGGAAAATCAGTCATACACGATTATCTGTAAAGTAAATAAAATATCTGATACTTGTTTTTCAGAGTCCTCAAAAAAAAAAAAAAAACTAAATATTTCAAACCTGGTGCCACATCATTTGCTGATTTTATGTCCATTATTTAAGTTCTGTGTCAGTTGCTGAGTGTGTGTGTTTGAAATGTCTCTCTCTCCACATGTGACAGTAGGGAGACACCTGTCAAAAAGTAACAGCTCAAACCTGAGGATGCCAGCTGCCCAACATAACACACGAGGCCACCTGTCAGAGCAGCTAACCTCAGCATCACCTCCAATGTCATCACTGTGAACTGCTCTCTTGCTGGAATTTTCTATAATAAAATTTGTCTTTGTAGTGCTTCTCACCTGGCAATCCTTCCAGATCTCAGGGTCGGTCTCTCCGCTGTTCTGGATCTCCTGCACTAAAGCCCTCAGGGTTTCCAGGGAGCTTGGGTTGATGAATGGGAGCCTCTTGTCTTGTACAAATCCTTCATCTGTACTCAGACACAGACTCCTAAGGCCACCAAAAAAAAAAATCACATTATAATCTAATACACTTTAAAATATGTAAAAAATAATCTGGAATTTATATCATAATATGAATAGAGTCTGCCCGTCTCACTGTACCTGATCGTTTTGCATGCTGGTGTGATGTCCATGGGCCTGCTCTCCACAGTGCCCCCTGTTGTTTTGGAGGTTGTGTGTCTCTCTTCTGACACAACCAACCCTGAGGCTGATGTTGCCTCAGAGGACAGCAGAGAGGTCTCGCTTTCTTTACCCCCATCCCCATCAGGACTGGCGTGACAGTGGCTCAAAGCCCCCAAGCTGGACACATCCTCAGATATACTGTCATCTGTGGACATGTTTAAGAGCCCATGGAGAGGGGTTCAGACAGACTGCTAGAAACCAAGAGAAGGGGGACACAATTAGTGATGTACAAATACTGTTGGTAGGAGTTTTTGCCTGTGCATGTCATTTTATTGGTGAAAAGTACTACCTATTAGTTTATAATCATATAAAATAACCTTGCCATACATCTGTTATTGCTGTTGAAGAGTAAAGAGCAAAATAAGGTCACTCAAAAAGGGCACATATTAGCATCACTTGTGTCTCCAGTCTGATCCTGGGTTACCTGTGTTGGCAAACTTGCTTAGTCTGTGTTTGACTGACTGGGATTGACTGACTGGCAACATAACCCTCACGCTACATAAACATTTTAAAATGCAGCCAAAATCATCCAACCAAAGCTGCGGAGCGTCAAAACACTCAACAGCTTTGTTAGCTGCCTTAGCTAAGTTGAATGTCACCACCACCACCAGTGCAACGGGCGGCTAAAATCTTTCAGTTAAGTTGCGAGACAACTCCGCGGAAGACTGGGTCAGTCAGGCTAAGTTATCGCGCTAACACGGTAGCTACAACTAGCACTGCAACTGGATTGGTTAGCTAGCCTGCTATGTTGGTTTATTACAGGTTTGTAAGCAGAGCCAGGCTGGGAATGCGCGGGAGAACAATACAAAACACGTAAATACAAAAAATTATAATAACAACACCAACAACACAGATGTCGGTGACGGAAAATTACCACTACCTGTTTACTTGTATCGTCATTTCATCCATATTTTATCTATGAGTCGACAAGTTAGCTGGCTAGTTGCTGGTTGGCTGCAGCACTGCGGTGATCCATGGCTGCTGCTACTTTCACAGGCTGCATCGCCATTGGTCAAGCTGTGGGGAAAATAGAGAGCTGTGATTGGCTGGTATTTTCATTCTGCAATTTGATTGGCTTGTCAGGGCAAAGGCGCACAAATGTACATCTGAATGCTGTCAAAATGGGACAAGTGATGAAACCATCAGTTCATAGGAATATTAGTGTTTCTTTCAATATAACAAAAAAAA